>JAHZNB010006072.1:0-33317 GCA_027744295.1 Callyntrura guangdongensis
CTCTTAATTGTTTTCCTTGATTTCTACCATTTTGTTTAGAATAAAATAACACCTTGCGGGCAGCATTGATCCGTAATTTTATTTTATAGATGGTACTACTTGTAATGTTATTTAGAATGAAAAGTCAATTTAGCACTCAGTTTGATGATTTTTTTTAACGAAGCCGTATGTTGAAATAATGGGCCATTATATGTATCAATGTTAACAAGAACAAATTCGTAGGTTTTATTTACACTGAATGCAATGACAATATAAGTTTACAGTATTTTTTCATCTAATGTCGCATCCAAACCAATCGTGTGCAACTGGTTTGATCACATAGCATAAGAAGACAATTTGTGGATTGTGCAAGGGCACAATTAAAAATCAGTGTAATTTTAGCAATTATTATTATGACTGAAAGTACTTAAAGGACATGTACAAAATATTTAATTGCTGTTAATGATGGAAAAATTAGTTGCAGATGTTACTGTTAAACCTTTGATGACATGTGATGGGGAATGTACAATACTTGTATTTGGGTAAATATGCGTTTGTCTTCAAATATTGTTTGCACAGTATAGCAGGATTTTTAAATCCACAAGTGAAGCGTACGTTCGTATACGTACTACTATATAGAATATGCAACAATATATGCACATTGAATTTTTTTGTTGGATAGTCGTCGGTTCATAGATGCAAACAAGGTTTTTAAAAATGTATAGGTACATGCCATTCTGTTCTGTCCTGTTGTAAATGAATAAAGATCAGTGGAGTAGCCATAAAAAATAGATAAAAAATAATTCTTAGGCAAAAGTCTTCAGTTTTACGTTGGGCTGCTGTGTGCAGAAAAGAATGGAAAAAACTAAGCAGCCGCACTAACAGAAAAAATTGTCTACTACCTTTCTCCCTATCCCTCGCCCCTCTCTCTCGTATTGTTGATGAATATTTCAGTTCATTGCCTAACATTAATGGCAATGCATGCCTGTCTGCATTAATGCATTTTTTCTTGTTGTCGTTCGCTGGTTCGTATATTTGCTTGTACTCAGAGAATGCAATGTGTTCTGATGCGATGGTGGTTAACCAGTTGAACATCTATTTTGTTAGTTGCTCATCGCATACACACGGTATATTTCAATTAAATATTATTACCTATGCTGAATTTGAAAAGGTGGCTAAGGACTCAAGGCACTCAGCATGAATCTGGGATACATTAAACTCGTCAATAAACTGTTTTCGTGTCCAATCAGCTTTACGATTTTGTAACAAATTGGAATACGTATTTTATATGAACCCTTTTCATGTGGACGCAGAATATTTTTTAAAAATGTCGATCGTTTATAAAAAAAATTCGAAAAGTGGATGTACAGACAAGCAAGGCTAGTCACTTAAACTTTTCGTAAATACACATAATTTTAAATTAAAAAGAAGTGCAAAAGTGGAATGATCCTATCCGTGGTGTTCCTTCATTTGATGATAAACATTGTATGTACTTTTTGTGGCTGCTGGCTAGCCTGGGCACAACAAAATAATACAAATGAACAATATGGGCATGAACCGAGATTTCAACCATTATATTTCCTGAGTTGTTTGTCAGTAAAATCTAACGGACCAACATATACAATATACAACATAAGATACAGTCAGATAAAAAAATATACCCAACTGTATAATGTTATATGCATTGGTATGTATAGCATCGCATTTGTACATAAAAGCTTGTTTTTTGTTTTAATTTTAATAAAAGTAGTTAAAGTATAAAAGTGCTATGGGTTTTCTTTGATGATCGCCATTTGTAATTGTCGAATTTCATTGGTCTTGAGTCAGTTGAAAATTTGGAAATTAAAAAGTCATACAATCTAGTCTCAGAAACGATTTGATGTCTAATTTCACAAGAATCGGTCTTTTATAGAATGCATATGCATTTCCTTCTATGTTTCTAAACATTAATAATCACAAATAATTGAAATTTATGTTGCCGACTATCAAGTTATTAAAAACCATACAATTATTAATATGATCATTATAAACTAATTTGTAACTTAACTTGTAACACAGTATACAATGAACACAACCTTTCTCTATTATTGAAACTCTGTTGTACATTTGTCACTGCATTTTTTCAATGAGGGATTTTTAAAACTTATTTAATTTAGGTTACTTTATGCATGTCCGCAAAGAATCGAGACTACTCTGCATTAACCTGTTGTTCTCATTTGGGATTGGGGCAATGAGATAATCGTACCATAGCATTTCCATGCTCCATGTTTAAGTACTGACGTACGTAGTAAATGAGCAGTTACAAGTCAGTTATCAATATTTTATCAGACAAATACATATTATTGACTATTATCTATCGATAGATAACCAAACAATGTGGTTAGTCTTTCTCAGTTTTCCCGGCATTGCAAATCTACGTCTATTGTTTAGTACGGTGTAAGGTACTTTATTGGGATAGATGTTAATTTTCCAGTTTGTTCAATTTATGTAAATATTGTAAGTCCATGTTTGGTGGGAAACAGTTCGATAAATTTTTAAAATGTACCAAAAGAAGTAACGTATTTCTGAACAGTTTAATTCATAATTTCGTCAAGTTGAAACTGTAGTAAATTAAGCTAAAACTTCACGCCCGTGTAGGGCTACTAACTTTACAACTCTACCTATACAGACAGAAGTTTTATGCATCAATATTGTACATGCGATCCTTACTTAATGGAGTTGCTGCTCACAAAGTTTTTATTTTTTCTACATAATACACCAGAATATTAGCCAAAGCTTTGATGTTGATAGTTGATACTGTCTACCTTATACACATATTATTACCTACACTGTATTACTGTAAATACGTGTGATCTCAAGAGACGGAAAATATGCTTCTATTTCTTTAAATAACATATAACACGTCATATCATTATCTTAAAGGAAAACATTACCGGTTTGAATTCTCCGTATTCAATATTAATTTGTTGTTTCTCCTTTGTTTGTTTCTTACAGTTAGTCCTGCATTTTGGTGATTTTCAGAATGCGTCACAACTCACAATGCCTATTAATACAATCGTAGTCAATCAGGTAAAAATTACATTAATGTTAACTATGCAAAACAATAGCAATATATATTACGTTCACTTTCCGTATGACTTATGTCGCGTAAACGTAAGTAGAGAAATGTCATATTATCATTATTAATTAGAATGTAGTTTTAATATAAGGCGACGATGTATAAAATATTTTTATTGCTTCCCCTAAGGGTGATTTTCAAACCAATGTGCCACGAGGCAATACCGTACAAGAAATCCTTCCTTCTTCGTGGGACGTTAGGACTGAAGATGAAAATTTAAGAGTCATAGTTGATAAGCAGGAGCAGCCATGTCATCTTCAACTGGGAGTCCAAGTGACTGAGCTGAAGCTGGAGTCGAATCCGAATCCAGAGCATTTAAATTGTACAAGTGAAATAATTCCTACTACTGCTACTAAAAGCACTGCAATTGTCGATCGTACGATTTTACCTTTTACCACTGGTAAGGCCAGTGGAGCTAGGTGTTCGAACGCAATTATCACTGATTCTTCAAGCACCCAAGTGCCTCGTATCTCTGCTGGTCGTTCGTCTTCCTCAGGCCGTTCCATGGAAGAGCAAGACATGTCGACAGATAGTTCATTTCCGGTGTCACAGGAGGGGAAACATGGAGCAACGACGCTTTCTTCGACGTTGACAAGTAATGTCAGCCTTGGTTGTGATCTCGTGGGCTTTAATGTGGCTTCGAAAAATGGTTGGGGCATTCCAAAGGGATTGGGACTTCGAGGTGGGAGTCCTGGCCTCAATTCGCTCAACAATGGAACCAGTGGATGGGGCCCGGTTCCACAGCCAACTGGAAATGCACCAACAGGATGGGGTGCACCAACCTCTCAAACATCAACAGGTAATCCAAATAACGGAGTTATAGGTGGTACTCCCGGTCAGGTTGGAAATGCTGGTCCTACATCATCTGGTTCTATCGGTCCCAATGGTGCATCTTCGGCTTCAAATTCGTCTTCCTCTCCTCCAGGCTCCGGAGGTCTAAGTAATCCAGGGCAAACACTCCCATCTGCTAATAATAATCATCCAGGCGGAGCAAATCAGTGGGCTTCTACTTCTCCCAATCGTAATACTAGTCAGAACACCAATGGGCAACCTATTCCCGGTGAGACAACTAATACGCAATTAGTAAAGTTTATTTCTGCACATCTATAAGTTTTCGATAATATGAATTTTATTACTTTTAACTACAAATTTATTAGGATCTCAAATCAATAACAATCCTAATGGAAGTGCAACCACACAAGGCCCACCAGGTGGAAATCCAATGCAAATGGGCAACCAAAACATGGGCAATCCAAACGCGAACAATTCCATGAATCAAGCATCCTTGGGTCAAAATCCTGCTCAGTCTTCTGGTGTCGGAGGGGGCAATTCAGGTGTTATTACCAATGCAGGATCGTCGTCTTGGGCTCAAGCTGCGGGTAAATCTCTCCAGGCCAGTGGGTCAAATACAAATAACAGCAGTAACATGAACAACAATGCAGGCAACCCTAATCAAGGTAATTCAGCTTTAGGAGGCAGTGCTACTACGTCTGGTCCAACACTTGCTGGAGTCGCGGCGGCAGGTCCAGCGGGAAGTACTTCGAGCTCAAGCGTAACCAGTAAACAAATCGAGCAGCTAAACAATATGCGTGAAGCTCTCTTCAGTCATGATGGATGGGGAGGCGTAAGTACAAAGCAGGATTATTTTTATTATTATCCGAATAATTTGAATTATTCGCATCTACACATGCAACGCAGACACGCATCTATTAATTATTGAATGTTAACTTTATTCTGCGTGTTACAGCAAAATGTCAATCAAGACTCAAGCTGGGACATTCCTAGTTCTCCAGAACCACCTCATAAGGACCTTGGAATGGGTGCAGCAGGAGGTTCTACCGGTACTGGTTCTAGTGGCAACTCAACTTGGAAGCCAAACGTTAACAATGGCACAGATCTCTGGGAGGCTAACCTTCGCAATGGTGGAGCACCTCCACCAGCACCGCCAGTTTCAAAAACTCCTTGGGGGCACACTCCCACTACAAATATAGGTAAGTAAAACTTCAATTGCAGCATGCAAAAGTAAAGGATTCCGTTCGATAAGTTTTTACTGGGTTTATGTGTCAATAGGTGGAACTTGGGGCGAAGAAGATGATACTCCAGACCAGTCAAGCGTATGGACAGCACCAGCAGCAAACAATGCTCCCGGTCCAAATACTGCTGCAGTCAGTAATAATTCAGGCGGATCAGCCGGACAAATGCAATGGGCAATGAATAACGCACCGCAACAAGCACCCAACAATTCTGGAGGTGGTGGAATGTGGAATTCTGCTCCGAGTAAGTGTGCTGTCGACTGGCTGGTGGTGATATTTGTTTTCTGCGTTTTATAAAACATTGTTATTTTTATCTAACAAAACCATTACGTTACACAACAGTGAAAAAAGATCCTAATGACTGGAGCAATGCTGGCCGTGGAGATGGCAATAGACATACTGGTCATGTTGGAGGAGGTGATAACCGAGGAGTCGGTATGGTGGGCAATGAAAACCGCCCTGCTGCACGAGGATGGGATGATCGAAATTCAAATCAATTAAATAATGGAACTGTCGACGCAAATCAAGGCATGTGGAACAAGCCCCAACCACCTCCTCAGCAACCGCCACAACAGTCACAATGGGGTGGCGGCCCTCAAGGCCCAGGTCCTGTCGCGCAAGCACATGGAAACATGGGTATGGGTATAGGTGGCGGCGGTCATGGAACTCATAGCGGCATGAAAGACAATATCGGTAATAAACCTGGTTCAAGTGGGTGGGACGATGTGTCTCCTCCAACTCAAAGACGACCAGTACCAAACATTCCAAATTACGACGATGGTACTTCTCTATGGGGGAATCCTATTCCTTCTCAACAACAACCTCCACAAGCTCCACAATCCAGAGGAATGCCTCCCAACCGTGGAATGCCAAATAAAATGGAAAATGCGATGGGATGGGGTGGACATAATCAAACCAGGTACGCTACAGAACGAACACTATTTGGTTAAATGTTATAACACGATGCATTTTCAACTGAGAATTTCATTTGTTTTAATAGAAATGGCTGGCCTGGTCCTGATGGACCACAAGATGGTTTTAACTCAGCTGGAGGTGGTGGTGGAGGATGGAATGAGGAAAATAAGGCAATCGGTTCTTGGGGAGAGCCACAAATGTCACAAAACAATTCATGGAATAAACCAAAGACCCCCACCAATCCGAATTCCGGTTGGGGAGACGATGGTCTTGTTGATGTTTCCAACTGGGGTGTCCAACAGAACAAGCCAACGGTATGCAGAGTCAATTTAAATTTTGTACAAAGTGTTTTAAGTGTAATTAATTTACTCATCCATTAGATTACATCTAACTCCGATCTAGTCCGCGCTTATCTAAGTTCAGTTTGGCACTTATTGTGGTGATGGCCAACAATAAAGCAATGACTCAATCACATCGAGGTCGTATTTTTAAAATATCATATGAAACCCTATTTATCTTCTCGAACACTACTTTTGAGCCAATGAATTTTTTTTAAATGATGACAGAGAGTATCACGTGCATTAACTGATTAATTGTTTTTGCATTATGGTTTCTTTTGATTTTCCTTTTTATTTTAATTTGCGCTTTTATCAATATATTAAGACACAAAGAAACAAACGCACTGCATTTCATATAGACTTACAAAGTTCGATCTTATGATGTTAAACACAGATCATTTCAGAAAGACGGCTAGTTTTTATTCGCGGAAAAATTACTTTATTTATTTAGTTCATTTTGATTTTCCCTTTACGGGGACTATTTTCTCATTTTGTTGGCATTTACAGGGATCTAGATACGTTAATGGTAACGCTAATGGTAGTAACACGGCTAATAAGGATCTCTTGTGGTCAAATAAGCCGTTAAAACTGTTAGCCGAATTGAACATTCAAGGATACAAGGTCAGCAGAAACGTAAAAAATCACGATTAAAGAAACAGAAACATCGAAATAAGTTTAATTTTTCTCTATGTGTTTAAAATGAAATAATTACTACTGCGTGTATGCTTCACCTTATCATTGCGATTCATTTGCCTTTTGCTGAGTTTAAAGTATTTTCATTTACTAAAAATGCTCTCATTGTTAATTTACTTTCCTCGATCACTACTTGTTTAGTTTTATTTATATATTTTCCTCTTTAAATAAGGGCCATGTCTTCTCCTCGTGCCGTGTCACACTCTGTGATAAGTTCAACATTATCTGTTTTTGTGACTTGAATTAGTCCATTACACATATGTAATTATTTTACTGATAATAATTATTACTGTTTTCGCTACTTTTTCCTGCAAAATGTATTGAGCTAAAATGGCGATGATAATGATGTGATTGACTTGTTTTCTTTGCCTTTATTACCATGTGTTGGATTGTTAATTTTAATGAAAATTTTAAGCCGTTGGTGTATATTTATACTAATATCCGTAAATAGGTCTCCACTTGCTTTTTACTTTTGTTTATGTGTATCCCATATTGTAGTTGTATTTTATCGCTAGCTAACAGTATATTTACGACTTGTTACTGTTACTGATTTTTTACTAATATGTTTCCAGTGTTTGCTGTGCGCTGTTTTCCAGTTAATTCTGTGTGTTAATGTTAATCATATCGAAATATGTCTTAATGGTCCCGCATTTTCATCGCATCTTGCAATTTAAGGCTTTTTGTGGGAAGGTTGGGGAGATAATGGAGGTTAACAAAATATTAAATCATAGGAAAGTCATACTAAATCTTTGTTCGTTGTTTTACGTTGATGAAAACAGAAAGAAGATTTGGAGCAGTTAAATTTCCGAACCAGTAACATAAATCTCAACGATGCAATGGACCATTTAGGAGGAGACCTTGCTCCTGGAGGAGTTGGAGTTGGTGGTGGTAGGGGACCTATTGATGGACCATGGGGTAATGCAGGAGGTACTGGACCACTAGCACCTCAACGCAGGGGCCCGCCACCCGTTCCCGTTGACGATCACTTTGAGTTGGGTCTTGGCGTCGGTCCTGGTGGACCAATGGGATTAGGACCTCCACCTCAGCCAAGAGGTGGTTTTCCTCCGAACCCAAGTGGTGGTGGATTTTCAGGTGCTAATAATATAATGAACAATGTGGGTAACACAGGTGCATCTCTCAACCAAGGACTATTAGCACGACTTCTCAACTCACAACATCAGCCAAATAACCAACAGCAGTTCAATCCCGTAAGTCTATGCACGCACATACTACCCTCTCATGAAAACAATTATGCTGTAGTACTGTTGTAATTTAAGTACTATTATTATTTATCTTTTTTAGCAGGGTCGCGTTCAAGCGAACAATGCAATTTCACCAGCGCTAACCGAGACACAGAGACAAATCGGAAAAAATAACTCCAGTGCCGCTTTACAACTCTCCGTGCAGATTACAAAAACGAAACAGGCGATAGCCAATTTACACGTAAATATTTGTCTTCATGTTATGTTTGTCACTGTCACGTATTGTTTGTTGCAATGAGTCCGTAATCAGTAAATGTGATATCGATGTTTTTGATCATCTAGAACCAAATTGCAGCACAACAAGCGCTTCATGCCAAACAGCAACAGCAACAACAACCACACCATTCCTTGGGTGGAGCCGGAGGTGGTCCGGGTAATCCACCAAATAATGATTTCTTCAAGCCCCCTCCAGTATTAGGAGATAATCGAGGGACTGGGCCTTCCATGATGGATCCATTCATGGGGCTTCCTAACAATTTTGGCTCAGATGTGGGCTTGAAGGATGCTGGACAGCATCAAACATCTAAACTTGGCCAGTGGACTAAGCTTCCCTCGCTGGAAAAAGATGATAGTAACACAGTTTCAGACTCATTTAGTCGTGCACCAGGACAGCAGTCTAATACTGCAACATCCAATATGCTGAAGAACAACTCGAGTTTGATTTTGGGACCAAATGACAAGTATAATTTATTTAGAAAATTAAAAATATATTTGTAAACGATATCTTAGCAGTTTTAAAAATAATATTTATCCGCGCAACAGTACTTGGTCATCAGTTGCACCTCGGTCTGGTGGCGATGGTTGGCCTACTGATCACTCCTCAGCGTCATCTCAGAACGTTAACAATTCAAGTTTAAATCAACCTGATGATTCCGCCAAAGCTAGTTCAAATGTTAACATGAACGCGGAAGCATGGCCAGCCGATCTGGTTCCAGAGTTCGAACCTGGAAAGCCATGGAAAGGTACTCAGATGATCAAGTCTGTAGATGATGATCCAACTCTTACACCAGGCTCAGTAAGTTCGAATAGTTTTTGCTTCGTGGTATTTTAAAATGCTCGTAGTGCCGTAGCGGTTAGTATTTAATTACTATGTGTATCCTTAGGTTGTCAGATCTCCATTAAGTTTGGCAGCTATTAAAGACGACAGCTTTCTGTCAAAAAATTCTACTTCGACCATATCATCAATGCCATCGGATTCATTGGTTTCACCTCTTATTAATCTACCTTCTTCTAATCCATGGAGCTTCACTCCAACATCATCTGGTTCAACCAGCATTTCGTACGATTATTTATGAGATTTATTTATTTACATTTTCATGAGATTGCACTTATTGCAGACTAATTGCATCTGTTCTTCATTTTAATGTAGCTCCATGGCTAAACTTAACAAATGGGATGACATGGGACGCCGTGATCTATGGGATTATAACAATCCTGCCGGCGGTGCTCCTGGTTCTCGCCCTCCACCTGGCTTGCCAAAAAAGGCTCCAGGACAAAACACGTCAGTGTCAGCTGCGGGTGGCAATGTTACTTCTGGAACTAACTCAAGTGCATTTAATTCGTTCAGAAACAATTCTTCGAATTCATGGGGTGGTCCTAACCCAGGAGGTGCTAGTGGCCTAGGCAATCCGCATGCCTGGCTCCTGTTGAGAAATCTCACTCCCCAAATCGATGGGTCAACATTAAAAACATTGTGCTGTCAGCATGGACCATTACAAAAGTTTCATTTGTACGCAAGTCATGGCGTAGCTTTGGTCAAGTATTCTTCCAGTGAGGAAGCAGGAAAGGTACGATAGCATTGATTTCCTGTCGTACCTTGTATCGAAACATTTATGTATCTCGTTCTCAAGTCTCATCAAGTTTGTTAATATTAACGTTAGGCTCAACGTGCTTTGAACAATTGCCTGCTGGGTAACACAACAATTTTGGCTGAAACTGCCGGTGAAGATGTCCACAATCTCATTCAAGGATTCAATTCTGCAAACAATCCTGCCTCAAATCCTTCTAGTACAGGTATGTGGTACATTATGCATCAAAATTCATTGAAAGTGCATGCATAACTCATGAAGTGCAGTGCATCGTATGACTAGACGAAAGGAACTGGCTTTGAAATAATTTACAGAATAATGTATGAAATATTTTATACATCGTTATGCCTCACAGGATATTCCTCGGGAAATAACAGTAATGACAACCCATGGGGTGTCATGCGCGAAAATAGTAGTCCACTATGGTCAAACAATCCATGGGGTTCGTCTGGCCTTGATGCTCCTGATAGAGCGACTCCATCATCTCTCAACTCTCTCTTGCCTGGTGATCTTCTCGGAGGAGAGTCTGCTTAAAAAGCTCATACTAAAAAATGAAAAGAAAAGAAAAAAACAAGACTTACATAACTTAACGTTATTATGGACGACCCCTTCTCGTTAAATGAAAGGGTCTTGAATTTTAACTGACTTTTGAAAGGTAACAGGTTTTTGAAGAAAAATCTTCATTTTAAATTGATATACATGAAGCTCTTAAATTGAGTGATATATACAATAACAGTCTCTTTACGACGCAGTAATCAACGAATACGTAACATACTATATACAATTTGCACGAAAAGCGATTACTGCATTACAAAGCTTTTAAACGGAATATAACCCATATTTATCATGATGATGGAACTAAATATATTATGGTGATCAATGAGATATATTAACTAAAATATTTCTACATACCGAAGCATTTGTTTTTGACTGGTCCGTACCAATATTAGAGGAATAATAATAAAGGTAATTTGATTTTATTATTATTCAAATATGACTATATTTTTTAGTTATAAAACAAAATATTAACTGTAATAAGTTAAATATTTCGCGATGATGTCTTAAGTATAATAGTTTTAATACACATACACTACTCTGCTTTCATCTTAATTTATTTAAGTATAGATTCACATATACTGTTACACATATATACACGGACGTATTATTATCCTTCTTTTGGAGTTTGTAGACTGTTAAATTGTGCTGTGCTATATGGGGTACCGATGCAATGATCCTCTCAATAATAATGATAATAATAATTTACTTTATATTAAATATTGTAATACTTTTACTTTAGTTACTACTACAGATATTTTAACATTACAACAAGCTGCAATTACGATAGGCTCTTTTTAAAATAAGTTTTATTTCTCCTAGAAGCTGTCTACTAGCTTTATTATCCGCCCTTTTACAACAAAACAGCTAGGAGTATTGCTACGACTGCATTTTAATGTAGAGGTGCTGTGTTGAAATTGGCTATGAACATAGTAGTATTATTATTGCCTTTATATAATACGCTGTATTACTTGTCCCGTTTAAAAGAAACAGGCATGGAGGTATTTTGTGCCAATCGCATCAGTCATTTCATGAATCTAAATGCATCAGTTCCAGTTACCTTATTCACATTGTCACTTAACATTTTGTCGCTAGTTCAAAAGTTCAAATTATCATTCTCATTTTTTTCACCGCTGCCTTTGTGGTAGCTTAAATATTTATGGTATTTCAATAATATTAACAAGATTTACGAATCCAGGTTCACCACATATGCATTTTAATAATATATATAAACACACAAATAATATTCAATATTATTACGATACAATCAATTCCTTCTTTTCCCAAACATTATTTGGTAGACTGATTTAAAAATTGCAGCTACAGCTCTATCCATCAAACTCCATTTTTAAGTATATATTACAAACATTTCACATGTTATATTACACACCCTTGTTCGGATCTGATTATTATTAAAATAATGGTTATTGTAATCGTCACTTTTCATCATTATCGTTAGAAAATGGCTACTAACTGCCTCCAATTTTCAAGTACCAGTTTTCATACTTCTCTCCAAATTTTTAATGAATTAACCTTGAAATTACAGTTTACTGCAAAACTTTGAACTTCATATGGATTGCTTGAAATTTTAAGGAACTGTGTTTATACTTCATTATATATTCATATTTTCATATCCCTACTCATTTCTATTTACAGCTTGGTAGTAGGAGAAAATATAATACGTAATATATTTTCATTATTGGATTTCATAATTTCAAATATTTTTTCCAGTGATGAACAATTACTGAATTTTGAGAAAGTTTTATTTGTCCTCAATAGGAATTGATAAAACAGGATCAGGAAGTCACATATCATGTGCGAACTTTGTCCTCTTTGTAAAGTCACGTCATTTTTATTTAAAAAGGTTGTATCAACATTCTGGTGCATACGTCTCTACTATAAAACGTGTTTACATAGTGGATTCTCCCAAACGAAAAAAAAGTTACAATAATGCTCCGCAGTATCATCATAACGCCCATTCATACATATAGAATAAAAAATATTATGTTGATCTCATTTGTATTATTCCTCAAACACTAACTATAATTGTTGTATCTAGCATCTCTAGTTATCATTATTCTTATGTTTTTAAAATAAAATTATATAGAGATATTACGCTATTATTTAGGTTTAACGTATTTAGACAATATGTAATATATGAGGTGCAGTGCTGAAAGAAATGATCTAGGCCAGCTTAGACTGATTGCATTAAAAACTTGCGAGGAATAAGAAATTAGCGTGGTTTCCCATCTATATAGAGAACTGTTAAAGAATCAGGGATCGTCAACCTGAAAAATTGAAAAAAGTACATGCAAACGAATTGGTTTTGATACACTTTTGTCGCACATGATCAATTTACTTGTAATGTTTGCTCTATTAGTTAATATTTATATAATATCATCTCTCGTATACCGTCACCAACGTCCTTATGTACTGCCATACTATATTACTTAATTTGTATGTATTGAGTAGGCAGAAATGAAAATTACGTACATTGACTGATTTCCATTTAACCATCTTTGCTAGTAACAAGGTGCAAATTAACCTAGACAAAGTAGTAGATTTTTTGACTGTACTATTTAACTGATTACGGTTTAATTACAATATAATGAAAGCATGTAAAACTCGTAACTTCATAATTATCATATCGCAACTTGAGAAAAGCCGCTTGAAGACACGTACTAAGGTACGTCGTTACTCGTACTTTATGAAGTCACACTAAAAGATCACCAGAGGTGTAGAATCGGAGGTTATGCATATTACCGACGTGTAAACTGGTAGATAAGAGATGCCAGATCACAATCCATGTTGTAGTTTTTATTTTACACCGGTATGGAATCAGATGCCTTATAACAGCTAGTTTTCCATCTGCATAACAATCTAACGGATTACTACTGAATAACCTTTTTGGGAAGCTGTATTTCGTATCTCTTAAAACCGAACGGCATAACACAAACACTTTATATAAAGGTTAAGATTACACACAAAAGTGCTGTTGATTTACATTCACAGTACGCAAACTCTATGCAAATATCTCGACATCGTCATCAGTCTAGGAAAAGAGACAAGGAAAATGATTTAAATAGAAATACTATATACAATACATACGAATGTGCTAATCGAAAAGTCTGTACTTGCCGTACAGACATGAATATCAAATTTTCTGAACTCATCATGAAAACGATATACAAAACAACATAAAACTGAAAATAGTCCATAAAGAACTTACAGAAAGTTCGCTACAAAGGAAAAGAAGCTACCTGTATATAAGCATTTCATGCAAATATTGCAAATCATCATACTATTACGAATACTATCCAATAATACTATATAGATAAGTATAGGATTTCATAGTTGCAAGTAAAAATAATCAGTAATAATTATAATAATGGTAAATAATTATAATACCTTCATACATGTTACGTATGTACGTACGACAAATAAATGTTGCCAACAGTATGACATACAAACAAACAAATATGTGCATACTACATTTTACATATACATATATATGAATATGAATATATATATTTAAGAAAATTCTGTGCTTACAGACATGATCATTATTTAGACTATTAAGTAGAACTATTCATAAATTGTATTTTCTTCAAACAATAATTTAATATAACCAACCACATGTCACGCGTAGGTAGAGATGTAAAATATAGATAATCAATAAGTATACATGGGTAGATTATAAGAGTTGCCCTTAATTATTAATAATAATAATAATACGTAATAATAACAAGGGAAACATTGTGAGCAATTCTCCAGTGATATTATCAGCACACCAAGGTGTAATCATATAAATAAAAGTAGGTAAAAGGTTTAGCAAGAAAGTATACACGTAATAACATATTCATACAATAATAACGTAAAATGTAATAACTCTAGAGCTAATTTTTTTTCCTACTAGGTAAGAAAAGTCCTATTACACAGTGTTTTAAACTTAATCGTTGTTGGTTTGCCTTTTACTAGTGGAGAGAAGGTTTTAAAAGCTACCGCATGTGGTACAAGGTGAAGGAGGTGAAAGCAAGTCATATTGTTTTGCAACAACTTCATCAGGAAGTTTTTACTGAGCCTTTTAAAATGGACAATGGTATAAATTTTTACAAAAATACATACCAAAATAGTAACCTGCCATGATTCTTATTGTTAGTGAATCAAAACATTACCACGTACCAGAAAATGGATAAACGAAAAAAAATTGAAAAATGTCCCTGCATACAGTATTTTAGATATATATTCTTGTACGTTATGTATTGTTGTACGATCTTTGGGACTTGTGGTTGTTTTAAGGTCACGTATATACTCAACATTGTAGTATCCACGACTAAGGGTCAGTTATACAAAAAGGAATGGGTAAACATATAAAATGGCATTGGAAAAGGGAAGTCAGGGACGAAAACATTTACAATCGGAGTTTTTTCGGTGGTGGCGTGAGTGAGAAAGAATTTACAATTAGACTGTGAACCGGTTGAATGAAACCTATAGATTGTTGACAAGTGAGGACTGTTACAGGAGGCGTTTATGTTTTCCATTGTTGCAAACAACATAATCTATTCCAATAAGAAACCTATTAATCATAATAAAAAATAGTAAAGTTACAAGACGTATAATTTACTAATTGTTGCAAACTTACGTTACACGTATATTGTCAACAAATGCCTTGGGATTTTTTTCCAAACTGAAAATAATATGATATATCAGGGAAGCTAAAAGGCGTACTGGTTGGACTTCCCCCTTTCTGTTACCATCTCCCAGTCCAAAACAGTTACACTGCCTTTAAATTTCCGTGATGGCATTTTAAGTGGAGGGATGTTATATATTCAATTTAAAAAAAGAGCTTTCAAACGTTCCATCAGAGAATTTTGAAATTATACAAGATCATCAATACTTCACATTGAAGGCGAAAGACTTTCAAAGCTAACTTATATAGACTCGTAAGAAATTTAGGGCTGGAATTGAGGTAAATAATTTACTGACAATTTTACATTTTTATTGTAAACGGATTAAAAAGCATCAAATCAAAAATCCTTTACAAAGAAGGTGTAAATATTCAAAACATCAATGCTCCTACATTTCTGAGATCCGTGATTTATTGAATTCACAAACTGTGTTGATGCCGACAATGAAGCCGGTTGAAAAATACCTACTGTTACTTTCATTACATCCATCATCATCAACTAGATTGATATTTGAAATAAATAAAAAGTTTTTATTGTGCGCATGCGCATTGCGGTGACAAAAAAAAACTTTATGAGGAAATATCGATGTTGATGAGTCATTTTAAGGGACTGATTAACTAACAATAAGACTAGATTATAAGTGTTTTCAAATAGGTCTTAAGACTCGGATTACATGTTAAAAATTCGTATTTACTCCCATAAATTAGTCATTAAGAAGGGTATATAGTAAGGATGTTGACATAATTAAATTACATGCTATCAGTTGTAATGTAGTGCATTTTGTAGGTAGAAGAATAGTTAGAAAGAATTAGTTCCGCTGTTCAATTACTTCTTGAAAACAACACATATTTCATTGAAAGAAGAAAGTCCAAGCAAAAAAGGGATGTTATTGGATAGAGCGGGACAGGAAATAGTGAGTTGAACAAAGACCAAAAATTAGAACGTTTTGTCATCGTTGTTGTTGTGCTGTATGAAACTATTTCGTCGGATGACATTGGTGGGGGTAGGTAATTAAGAGTTGGATTATAATATGATGAAATACACATTTTATTGTAGTTATAAATTGATAGCTACTGTAAGTGTTATATTGTGTAATTTGCGGGATAACTTTTGGTAGTATGGAGTGGAGTATATTTTCCTCACTTTGACATTTCCAATTGTAAAGTTGTTTTTGGTCATTCATTTTCATTCTATTTAATACTACTATTTTATCAAAAATAAACAAAAATCAGGCTGAATGGAAGGTCAATTGCACTTTGAGCAAGTGTTTTTTTTGTGATTTTGTCGATTCCAGTCTGTTAAATGCCAAATTAGTAACTTCATATCGTAATGCGTGTGTCACTTGTATTAATTAATTTCTTTATTTTTCATCTCAACAACTTAGCTACTTTTAGGGAATTTTAAGGGTGTATATACTTACTCCACTGACTAGTAACATCGATGATTTGCATTGTACAGCACTAAACAGTTCAGCTCTGCAAAAAGCAAAAAAAAAAAATGGCAATGTCAAATGTGAAGTTTTAGAGAGATGTCACAGGTGTGGCTTATTTGGTGGGCAAGTTTAAGATGATAGGAGTGATTATACGTGTAGTGTGTTTATCTCTAGTAAAACGAAGTGTTTTCTGCAAAAGACACTCGGGTTCAAGTACAAAATATTTATCTATACTACTCATACTGAAATATATATAGATTTATAATATTATGCATACATACATACATACTACAATAAAATACTATATAGTTATTGGTAAGGTTAGTTAAATTCAATCGCATCGACTACTACTACAACAACAGTGCTATTAAGTGGTATAAATTCATATTTGTATAGGAGACTTGTTAGGACAACCTTTTATCCTGGAAAATGTATCATGAATCAACACGAGTGCCGCCAGCAAATGTCTGAAAGAATTATACCTATTTATAGACAAGAGAAAATCCGTGGTCGCAGAATTTTTAAAAGAAATAGAGTTTAACAAAATGTATATGGTTTACCAAATACGGCGATTGCAAAGATATTGAATGCGTACAAGGAAGGTTTACAATTACATTCGCTGAAAATTGGGTTTCTTCTTATGTCAGCCGTAATATTTCCCAAGAATGTGCATTTTATTAGATTCATAGAACAAAGAGCGTTAGTGAGAGAAAACGTCGGTTCAGTAAAAAACAGCTATTTTTGTAGAGCTTACAAATGGTTTCCTCTATTAAGCTTTAACATTCGGGATAAGTTTCAAACAATATAAATAGATTTTTTAGACATCTATTTATTAAAGAGGAAACGTTAATTTGTTGTTCAATTATTCCATGATTGCCTTTAAGATCAACTTGTTTGTAAGCCAAGCCGACTTTTTTTCACTCACTCTCCATACATCCATTTCATTGAAAAATGACATTTTGATAACGGCTAGGTTTTGAAAGAGCTTTTATCTTTATCAGGTTTAATGACAAAGAAAACAATGGTATACTTTTTGAGAAGGGTTTCGATTTTTTAAGAAAATTTGGGATAACGCTCAGTTTTTGATTTTTAAAGTAATTTGATACTAAATTTAAAATAAATCGATAGAACAACAATGTGTACTTGTTATCCAGTTAGGTGCGTTCATTAATGATGCGATCGTGCGTTTTTAAGGTTTAGTTAGGAAAACAGTAATGTGTATATTAATCGAACCAAATAGTTGACAGAAACGATGTGAAAATCTTTCTGTCAATTTGCCTATGTGTCCAGTGATAAATATGCATACAAACAACAACAAAGTGTTTTAGTTCATTTTCAACATAATGCTCATTTTTAGACCTCCAATTCAACTTTGACATTATTATTACAGAGTATAATATTAATATATCTGTCATATTGTCGTAATTATTATTAATCGCTATTTCTTAACCTAAGAGTTAAATTAGGGAGGAAAAAATCGTTACTTGATACGTACGATTGTACTTGACAGTGATTCATTGACCCATCATGTAGAAAATTGTTTGAAGAATTTAATTCCATAAACATATAAGTTAAAAAATGGTTTCAAATGTTTAAAGTGAGTGTACAGTTAAGCGTGATTTTCTTCATGATATCGACTTTAAGTACTAACGCATCGTTGTTAAAGTCCATTTATAATTTATGATGATACACAAAAACATTCTCCCACCTTTGTTTGTAAGGAAATCTGTTTCGTTTGTAAAAGAAATAATCATTTAACTTGTCATTTGTCGTTTTCGTCATTTTGTTTTGTTAGTGGTATCAAACAGTTTATGTAGACAAAAATATTCGTTACACAGACTTCTGCACTGGTACAAAAAAATGGATTTCACTAGAGAATCACAGGAATTAGATGTATATGTTCTTACTTTTATTGTTTTACAAGGAAAGGGAAAAATGACAAAATTAGCGGTGTGGCGTTAAAAAAGAAATATAGCAAATTATATGACACCTTCAAAAGTTCAACAGGTTTTGTCGCACATGTTTACCACTTGTGAAACAAAACAATTATGTTCAATGTACATTTTAAAAAAGTACTTTATTGGTATTAGAATTATTTTTGTTTACCGTTCGACCTACCGACTCCCATATATAGAGAGTTCTTTTTATTATCTGCAAAGTCAAAAACATTTACCCAATTAAAAAATTAAGTTTCAATATTGATACCCTGAAATAATAGTTGCTTTCAACGACTGTTTGCACTGAAAAGTCCAAAAAACTGCTGCTAAAAGTCTTGCAACTTGCAATATTATTTGCAACTCGTTTATAACTGAAATTTGGAAACGAAACTTGCCATTATTTACTACTGTCGTCGTTACACTCACACAATCAGTACCGTGCACTTTTTGGTACACATAGGCTGAAAAATATTTAAGGTATCAAAATTTTATAACCACCCCTATTATTGTATATTCCTTTTAGATAGACACTAAACAAAGATAAATCTGGATAGAGCAGTGAAAAGCACAACTGACATGTTTAAAATGCCAAAGACGATCTCGAGAGATTATTTTAAAAATGTCCACAAATATCTGTGAGCTACACGAATTGAAATAGATAGAACGTCATTGTCGTGAATTTTAGTTATTCACAATATTAAATGAAATTCACTAAAAAACTAAATGCTTTTTATTATGACTATGCTTTTAATCCACATTATAAAAATCTCAACAATTTTAGTCAAACGTATTTAAAATTAACCTATAAAAAAGTGATCTTAAATAAAGTACTGTACCGGCCTGTGTGTAGGTACCACTATATATTTCACTGATATTAGCGGAATTGTGTTAAAGGGAAGCAAACGACAAAAGCGAAAAGAAAATTCCAAACGTTATAGAGATGCTGTATGATTATTTTGTTTTCTGATTATATGACGATGCATATGAAAATGCATTTACTTTTTCAAATGTGTTGCAAAGAAGCTGTAAAAAGCGAAAGTTTTCCTCCATATTATTTATTTCTATTTTGAATTAACTGTTTACTTATATTGTACTTAAACAATAATTCTTTCATGCAATTGGCACAGATGATATTTATGCAGCTTGTAATAATATACGTGAATGCAGATATGTATAATTTTACAGACTCTGCTTTGATGTTATTAGTCATATTAAATATTTTAGACTGTGATGTTCTTTTCTGATTAAATTAAACTACTTTTTATTGTGGTCAGGCAGTAAGTTTAAAATACCATTTAAGCTAAATAGATAGTCAAATATTTGTTGTGTCTATCTCAGTCTTTGTCAGAGTTAATAGCTCTTTCAAAAGGGATGTATTGGTCGGTCGTTGCTTTCCTAAAAAATATTTTACGTTTCTTGTCTTTGGAACCATGTTGTATCAGTATTTTTACTTTGAAATGATTTGAAAATACCTACGGTTTCTCAACATTTTTTGAGAAACGGAGCTCTCCAGAGCATACTGAATTCGGATATTAAACGTCAAATTGAACAAGTCTATAATTTATGTATTTTAATTTAAATAATAATAGCTATACGCTAGATAGCATCCGTGTCATGTGTGGGAGTCCATTTTTAAAGTTAAAGGAAAGCAGAACTTTTTCCGAATGTTAGCAAGCTAAGAATTTTTCTCAGTATTGTCGTGTACTCGGCATTAATGGTGCAAAACGTGTTACGAATAATTTAAGATCCTCGTGCTAAATAATTCAGTTCGTATTGTTTCTTCGAAGTTCAGAATGTATTGTTGAATCCATTATGTGAATCAATGGATTTTCCCGTTAGGTTAGATATAGAGACCTTTTGTTTTTGAAAGTATTGAATATTTACACATTGGCGGCTTGGACTTAAGATTACATATTATTACATACCTAAGTAAGTTATATAGTGTACAGCCTGTATTTAATCGCCAATCGCTATATAATTCGCCGCGTGCTAATTTGCTAATTGTTATTCACGTATTGTTGTAGTTTGCTCTATGGTACGACAAAACAGACATTGCTCACATTTTCATGCTACTCCGTATTCGTTCGTATTACAACTGCACAAAAATGACTTTCTGCACTGAGTTATTTTATATCTAAACGGACGACAAATAAGTATCATTAATATTGCATTTCCAAATGACGTGAACAAAATTAAAAATGTACCTTATCGAAACTTTATGATTAGCAATAATGTGGTATGAATGAATTGAGCAGTGAGTGAAAGAAACAGGGCTCTTACGTATAAACGCATTATTATTGTTACAAAATTTATAGCATATTTAGCAGACCTGCCATGGCAAATACTATTGTATAGTCAGTCCCATCATGTCATTCGTTTAATATTTTAGTTGTGATTTAGAATAATTTAGAATTTATGTACAATAATTGGATAATGGTGTATCACATGTTAATTATTTGATAGTTTATGCATCAAGAATATACATAGATAGAGAAGAGATTTCATAAAGAAAAGCGAAACACGTCATGAGAAAATACGAACTTTCTTATTGGTTCGTAATAATGATCTTAAAGTGAACCGAAATTCTTTATGAATGTGAAAATGACACGTCAGGCTAGTTAGTATGCGACCAATAACTTCGTGTTCGACATTACGTTATAACTGGAACAAATTGAATTTTAATGATGTGTGGATGTCATTTGCTTTTCTACAGAACTGTTCTGACTTGAAAGACAACAGCCGATCCGTAAAAAAGCAATAGGTTTAGCTTAGTTGTATTTGCAAAAAAAAAACGTTAACGAATCCGATTGTGTTACAAAGCGTTGTGCCTATGAATTTTTACTTGTCATTCATTTAGCATAGGTGATTAATGGTTTTGAATAGGTTTATTTTAAGACAAACAATACCTGTCCACGAGGAAAAAGTCAATCGTGCCACTAATCACGTTAAATGTTTTAAGAAATTTTAAGTTGATAATACTTCCATTAGTAAAGTTGTCTCTTTGACCATAGTGGCCTACTCCTTGGAACCATATAGACTAATAATTTTAACAAAATATTTACTATTACACTTACTACAATACAATATTATTTTATCAGCCTATCTATGTGTACACTAATATAATGTTTACCCTGGAATAACTTTGACTTACACTTCAAGGTTTAAAAAAAGTATTAAGCTGGAGTGGGCAACTACTTGGTACTACTACATGTGGGATTAATAATTTTATTAGTCTGATCAACAACCACAATTCTTTATCACGTATATATGCCTATTTGACCTATATATACCATCATAGGCTTTTTAGAAGTGTTAGCATGTTTCGTTCAGGCATCTAGATAAAATTATTTTCCACGGGAATTTAGATAGGGAATTAAATAGCAATAAGATCGGTCTTTTGGCACGACCATTGTTTGTTTGGGTGTTGTTGCTGTCAGGAAGGAAATATTGGAAAGGTACCACGTGTTCATTTTCATACACATACGTATGTTATTGGCTTATTGTTCTCAGGCTGCTGCTTTCTCTGTGACATCAATCAAGAATGCTTGTAATTTTAGTCAAGTCAAGTGTTTCACTATCGTCCAATACAAGTTTACAGGTATTTTATCGCCATCGTCATCAATAATGTCGACATTTATCAACATTTACGACATGCACGTCTCTTTACAGGTGTGTGCACTTACATGCTGACATATGCACTAAAGAATATAAAATATAAACCGTAAATTAAACTTGCTGTTAGGAATATTTCGCTGATTTTAGTTACTACTATTATTACTGTGAAATGGTGGGAAGGGAAATCCGTTTTTCGTTTTTTGGTTTTATTTTGTGATTTGTGACATTATTAGTTTCCTTTTGCTTTAGTTCATTAATATAATTATCATAATAATGATTTAAGAAATACATAAGACACGGTTAAACTCTGCTATTTGTAGCTTTTAGATTAATGCAGTTGAATCTTTAATTGTTATACTTATTTTAATATAATTCAACATTATTACACATAAATGCGCGTTTTATTTTGCAATCAGACCCCTGTGATATATACATTTTATTGTACTGTTATTTTAATCAATTTTATTGTTTATTGTTATTGTACCAACACATCTTACATTTTAGCATGCATGTCAACATACAAGAAAGTAATGGTGATTTGTGATGCGATGTGTCAGGGAACTGTACCATTTAGTCACTTTTTAAAATCATCATATCCGCCAAACAATTGCTTGTCTAATAATTATCGTTACGTTCTATAATTTACCGCTAAATAATAGATCGCACAATAAGAAGTAAAACATTTTATTAAGTTGCGTACGTTTAGTTTGGTAGTCAAAAAATGTTTTAGTTATCTTTAAAAAAAATACTTAAAAAACAAAAAATAGGGATCTGATTAATGGACTCACACGATGGAGAAATTAAATGGGAAACACCAAGAGAGAGTGCCTATATTGATGTACTTGGATTGAGTAATTTGTCAGGTGATGTTCACTTCACACAGCTTTGTAAAAATGACTCATTTGCAACATACGTAATAATGATAAAAATGTTACTGTCCAAAGAGCGAAAACTGGCCTTCAATAATGTGCACGTCTGCACAAACTGGAGGCATTTTCCAAGTCAGGCGTATATAATTATTTTAAGCGAAAAGCAGGCGCACCTTATACTTTAAAACATATAAACGTGTATTATATAATACTTTTAAGTTAATTAAATTTAAAAAAAAACTTTAGTCTCATTTTAGGAAAACGTATATATTTGGCACATTGTAACATTGTTACAATGTGCATTCAAAAGGCTTGACCGCGTTTGTGTTTTAAATGGATGGTGTATAGGTAGCTGTTGTTGGCAGCTGAGAAAGGTTGGCTGTGTGTAGTAGGTAATCCGACAGGCAATGCAAAAATCTGATCTGTTTTAATTACCTTTAATACTGGATGATAGAAAAAGATTTAATGAATATGGAAAATGTGAAACGTCTAAAGTGTACCTTCAATTGACATGATATAAAGTTTTACAACAATGATTACCAGTAAAGCCAAGAAATACATAAATACCTTCACTGATGATTTCCGCTTTCCCTTCCACGTCTCACGTATAGCGACGACGACGAGGTACTGATGAATACACGTGTTAATGTTTATTGTATAATATACATTATTATTTTAGTCGTTAGTAGTTTGACAGAATCAAACTCACTTTAACAGAGATAACACAGTTTAATAAATATTATACAGTAATAATGGTAATGAAAAAGGAGCAAAATACTTAAAAGATGTATTTGGTTAGAGTTAATACTTGCTACTTCCCATAAGTTAATATTTTAAATATTTGGGTTAGGTTTTCAGGTTAATTTTAAGAAGAATAAAAATGACATCGCCTATGTATTGTATGCGGTATGTAACCAGTCCTGTCCAAAGTATTTGAAAAGTTTGTGTGAGATTCCAGAGAAGCGTTAAGTATACAAAAATTTGTAGTGGGTAGTGGTTTTGCTTTTCACAATAACAAGCATAAATATGTATATGCAGGGAAGAGTTAGGATGATTGTTCTAAAAATATATACGCGTGACTTTTGGCTCGTCTCAAGTTTCAACCCTAAAAGTATTCACCAAAAAAATTGAGCCTGACAATTAAGCCAGTTCGACGATAAGTATTGATGTGAGGATATGAAAACAAAAAAAAATGAAAAAGGATGATGGTTAGTTTTATTCTCAGAGAAAGTTGAAGTGAGAGGAAAACTTTTTCCGTGTTTTAATTTATCGGTGTATGTTGTTGAAGGTGTTAAACCAATTCATATATACATAAATACATGCTGTTATTGTCATTCTACAACCAATATAAATACTACATGTAAATATTTTTTTCTTGATTGATTTTAATGAGACCTCACACATTTTAACGTTCTATGTGAGGCAACATCAACAATACCAAGTGGATCAAGAATGTGTACTTCTCCATACCGTAATAGGTATATTTATGATGGAGGAGTTTTGTTGAATTACTACAAAATATAAAATATTATGCATAACTATTACATACTTAAAATGTAATACAATTTTGAATTATGTGACCTAGTGATAATTATTATGCTTATAAAATTTTACTTTATGGTTTTATCTTTATCATATCATAATAATCCTGTGTAATATACATGTTAAATACACACATATAATTTTATGATTATTATTATATTATACCCTCATTACAAGTATGTATTATTAAACTCATGTTTTAATTTTATGTGAAAAATATTTATTTTGTGTTTGTTTTTATTTATTTAAATTTACTTTATTCACATTTTTTCCTAGTGAAAACCACTTTTTAGCATGCTGCATATTTTTGTTTTTTCTCCTACCCTTTTTATAACATTTATTTTTTCCTTTGTCAGTTTCGTTTCACCTAATCGTTCCCCATTAAAGTTCCTGTTTTTTAATGTTTATCAAGCGTATTTTAGCAATGCTGCCGTTTATTTCGGTTCCCAATTTGGAATACTGTGTATACTTTCTCACGTTTCTTCGACCACGGATTTCACTGTAAACTACGGTATTGAAACTACACAGGCAACTCAGTGTATAGAACCGTTATATCTGTTAATTCATGATACTTTAACGTTTAGCGAAAACAAAGTTTAACACAAACTAAAATTATCGAAGGCACTCAGTGTATTTACTTAAAACTGAAGCACTGTAATGGTGTAACAAGTCGAGTAAGTTTTACAGAACTGGAAAAACGAACCCTTTATTTGTCAGGATTTTAACACCTCTCTAATTCGCTGTAAGTTAGAAGTCATATTGTCGTAAAACTATTATAAATCTCTGGAAGTTGTGTACACTCCCCAATATTCACAATACCAAAGTCTATTCAAATTGAAGCTCTGCCCCTGTTTGATATCAACTTGATTGGTTAAAAAAAGGGAAAATGAATTGTAATGAGATAATACTAATACAAGACAATTGTTTGTTACTAAATGAAAATCTGACTTGAAGATCCACACAGAATTAGGAAAAAGTTTCTGTGCATTGCGCATTGAACAAAATACTTACAAACCTTAATCGAACACAATCAACAATATATGAATATCACGAAAAGGATACTAGGTTATAATGAGAGATACATTTATCATGAATCCATGTGTAAAAGTGCCGCCAGTTTTTTGTGGTCTTGTTGGGTGCTTATTATTCCTAGTTAACGTTAAAGAATAGCAAACTGGGCCAGTTTTTTTGGAAAAGAAAGAACCTTTGGACTAAACTGACCATTTCGTGAAGTGTAACAATAAGAAAATTGACATTTTCGTTCACTGACAAACACTCAGATACTACACACTCACAATAATATAATGTGATGTGAATCGTTAAGATAGTATAGTATTGAATTTTGGCACGACCACAAAGGTTACCAGAGTCAGTCCAATGCGCCATGAGATTAACCCAAATAACATACACGCATAAATTGGAAAATACATGAATAAATTTTTAAAAACATGACACACCCACATGTGGCTTTTGCTTAAAGATAGGCTAATTGTATGTACATATGTAAGTAGAGGTACAAATAGTTTTAACGGTGAGTATAGACGCGAGACGTATTGTAAATGTATAAATGTATTGTCTTTTGAAGTGGTCAAAACTGCTTTCCTCTAGGCTTCAAAACTTGTCAGTCACTACGTTAAAAGTAACAGTAAGTAAATACTCGTAATAAAATCAACTGTAAAGATTAGACGATATAACTGTTGAAGTATACATATAAACTGCCGACTGTCGAAATTCTTGTGTAATAATATTCTTTCAAGAATTCAATTCACACCGATTATGCTTTATTCCTAGCATCGAAACTAGATGTGAAACTTGGACAAAATGAGTAAAAATGTCTGTCTGTTAATGGGGCCTTTACAAGGACACAGGTGATGTTATATAAAAATTCCGGGATACAGATCAGTCGCTCAATGCCAGGCATTAGAAATTGACTGACAGAACTTAAAATAAACGCGTTGCTTTGTACTATTCTAACTTACTAACTTCATATTTTGTAACACTAACCTAAAAACCAATATTTCACAAAACCAATATTTCACTACGTAATACCTGTAACCGCGTTATAGAATTATCTATTTGGTCCTTCTCGGATCCAATTTTTGTATATGCCTTTTAATCGTAAGTATGTACATTTATTTCATAGAGATAATCTTGAAAACGAACGGACGCATTCAGTTTCTGTGTAAATGGTACAAGGGCAAAAAGTTTACAAGAATCTAATAATGACGTTATTGGTACAACATTGAAAATAATAATTAAGTCTATAGATACTATATACATTAATCATATTATTCCTAGAAGATACCGATATTTACTTTCACGTTGCAAAGTAATAATAACTCACCTGCATAATATGCTCATTTTTGTGCGTGATGACTTATGTACCAAATCTCAGGAGTTGTCAAAACGAAAACGATTGTACGTCAGGTTGCGTGAAAACTAATTATTTAGTTTGGTGTAGACTACGATGTTGAAAAGGAGGAGAGACAACGTCTTTAGAAAACTTACATCCAGAACCAACTGACAGAAAGTAAATTTCCCAAATCCCCTGGATTTCCACAATAAAAATCAGGGGGTCTCACCCACCAAAACGCCTAGTACCAAGGAGTAAAGTTTAATAATCAAATGTCTTAAAATGTATGGTAATCAAGAATAAATGATGTTACTGTTATGTCATTGTCAATCCAATTACCTACTACTGACTTTATAAACCCAACTAACTTTGACGTGAAATAAACCGATCACGTTTTTGAAAGAAACCTCAAGTGTAAATTATATGGATGCGACATAATAAAACACTAAGAGTTGGAGTACATATGTGGATACTCTTTGAGGTTCCTTGTTATTGCATGTCGAAAATACAAACAAAATCCCGAAAATGGCCTAGAGAAAACAATTTTTTAGCAGAATGGATCTGTCCATTAAATGTGCAATGAATAAAAATGAAGAAAAATGCGGTACATTTTTCAAAAAGAAAAACGTTATATCAAATCACACATATACAGGTATACACAACGAGTTGAATAAATACATGTTACAATTTTCTTTGTACTACAATGTACTTTGTATCAACAACAATAATTGTATTGACCATTGACCTTTAGAAATACCTTATCTAGCCAGCTGCCATGTTAGACAAGTTTACCATTTTAGTATACTGGATTTCAACGATCAGTGAACACATGTCCTTCTGGAAAATCATAAATAACATATGATACGGTAACTATTCATTATTCCACGAATATACATAGATACTTTTAAATACAGTCATATCGGCTACTTATTTTAGATAAATTAAAATGTAGGATAAGCTGTACTCTACAATAACGCATATAATAGAAAGCTGATAATAATAATAAATAAGATGGGTAATAATTTTGAACCAGATCAGTTTAATTCAAGACATGTGTAATTATACTAATTATGTTAATTGTTAAACAATGGTGGAAGTATTAACATACTATTTGTCTTTTTTGCTTATGGACTCATTTTTGTGTCTTCAATGAT
This sequence comes from Callyntrura guangdongensis, assembly GCA_027744295.1. Classification (NCBI taxonomy): domain Eukaryota; kingdom Metazoa; phylum Arthropoda; class Collembola; order Entomobryomorpha; family Paronellidae; genus Callyntrura; species Callyntrura guangdongensis. The sequence goes on from JAHZNB010006072.1 coordinate 28,292, forward strand.
AAGCCAAATCACAATATGTTGATACGATACACTGAAGTTAGTTTTTATGGATGCGCTGTTATGCTACCATACAAACCTTTATAAAAAAATTCTACGTACTACGTACTTAAAGCACACAGACAGAAAAAATGACTCAGATTTAATGTGAAAAAGGCTTATTTAAAACTAGTGACTTTCTTCATCTTGTAAAAACCCTGGTCCAAAACTTGTGCTCGAAAATTTATAACTCCGTGCTCTGTACATTCAAATATTTGTCGTACACGCACATTTTTCCAGCTAACAAAAAATAAGCAGCGTTCTTTTTTAAACCGTGCAGCTCGAAGGTGTTTTATGACAATGACCTTGAGAGCTAAAATGACTGGGTCATACCCAGTGATGTTGAGTGGTACCTTTTAGTGGACCTGGGGAAACCTACATTAAATATAAAATATAAGAAGGTTCAATATTAATACCGCTTCAAACAGGCCTTTGGTTTTGGTTACAAGGTCTAGAACATTCTGAGCAATAATTTTACCGAAAAACAAGGAACACTTGTTAGTATTTTACTGACTCAGATCCCATCCCACAAAATTCAAGACATTATTGTGTCGAGCAGCAAAAATGTGCCATCTTCAGGTTTTTTGGACCTTGTTTTGTTCCGTCTCTATTTTAATTCAAAACACCTAGTACGCTGCATTTTACTTTCTTTTGAAAGAAAAAAATGAGCAGAAAGTTGTGCCTCCATCAAAATGGCAGAAGAACGTACATAAACTCAGACATATATCTACCTGTAATATTTCCTATGCAATTTTAATTTTAAAAATATGTACATATATACGTAAATACTTTCATCAAACGGTACTGAAACAATGTTCCATATAATACAGCCATGTAAGTGTTTATGTCTAAAGTTTCTGAATTCGTTGTCAACTACGCTATTTGTAATTAGTATGACTTAAAAATAAAGCTCTTCACTAACTGTGTATCTTTATCTACTAAGTGACTGAATGTGCTCTATCTGTGTCTTTTATCGTGTATATTTACAAATATATACTAAATCAGATAAGTAGATCGTTGTAAACGTTTCGGCATAATATCTATACTATATTGACTATGAAAACTTTCCGCTTTCGTCCGAGGATTCTAAGAGTGTTGATTGTGATTCAATAGCAAAAATTGTTTTTTGGAAAGTACATGGTACACATGTACTGCATTTTAAACGAATAAATTACACGTTCAACCTTATACAGAACGAGAGAAAGAGAAATTCATGTCAGTTGGTCAAGCGTACAATTACCGAGTGTGTGGTGGGTGTAAACTATAAATCAAACTGTATAATCAAATTAGAAATTATGCTGGAAAATGTGTAGCTGTACATTATAAGGTATCATTGTACAATTGACAATTATTAATCTGTATTAATTCTACATTTAATTGTAAGGAACGCAGGAATTGTTGGAAGGCCAGAAAAGTTCCCATAAATTGTTCCTTTAATAATGACATCGTAAAAAACTGTTTAGTTGACGAATCTTTGACATTAATTATTGCTCTTACAAAAAAAGTGTGGACAATTAGTATCAGTGTAAACTGTTATATAGTAAAAAACACAACAAAAAAAGTTTTCTGATTTTTACTGGAAAAATAATACCATGAGAAAGTGGCTTTCAGTATTAATACAGTTTTAGTAGTTAAATAATAATATTATTAATGTAAGTTCCCGACAAGAAAGTGAAGAAGGTATACACATACCTAATTTGTTTTGTGGAAGTGATGGGAAAAAGTTGTAGTTTTACTTACCATGAACTGCGAAAGGATTATTGTAAACCACAAGAGTAACTCGTAAGAAAAATTGTTTCGATTTCAAAAAAGGAGGTCTTGTAACCCTTATTTAAGTTTCTTCCTTTTCAAATGGATTGAATTGAACAGAATATTTACTATATTAGCGTGTATATTTAAATATCTGTATCATAATATGTAATCACCACAAAGATTCCTTTTGCAGCCAATCTAAATGAAAACGAAGATTATGGGCTTAGTTCCATCAACTCTATAAATTATAACTATAAGCACTATTATATGTAGTAGACGTATAGAGCTGTGCAGTATTGCGCAGTCAAAATAGACACTCTTTGCCACAACTACAACCACATGATAAGCTTAATTAGATTTGATTGAGATTTAGATAATAGAAAACAGCCTTTCTTAACAGTCAGTAGTGCAATAAAAATCTTAACAATTTACACGATAAGTCGCGACGGGATCCTTTACAAAGTGCGGGAAAGCAGAATTGATATTTGACATAAAAACCAGACCGGACAGTTTAACGAATGACGTTTACGAATAATGATAATGATAAAATACCAGTGTGAATCATCTTAGCTTACTTGAAAGTGAAGAAAACCGAACCAATGATAATGATTATTCGTTCTTATTGCATAATCCTGATGTAATACAACGAAAAACTAATACTTGGTAGATTACATATTTTAATGATGCAAAAGTACGGTTCAATATCACAAAATGCACTTTTCAAATCGTTTACATTTTCTAGCCAGACAGAAGACAGCAATCGTTAATAAAAATAATAATGTTACTTATACTATGCATATTTAGAGAGCTTACCTGACTCTTCTGTGACGAACGTTAGTTATTACTGATGAATGAGCAGTGAAAACAGAAAAATAATGATCAATCATTGGCCTGAGATTTTACTTTTTAAAGAGATACCATAAAATATAATAAACAAATTGACTTTCACTATTTAAAATCAAAACTTGAAGGACTTCTGTGGACTGCAAAATGATAACTCTTGATAACTGATATTGCCAAAATCGGACTAAAATGTTATACTTTAAACAATCTAAAACAATATTTTATCCTTTCAATTAGACGGAATTTAATTATTTCTTTTATTTCTTTTTAAAGCTAGCGTGTAGTGTAGGAAAGGCACTAAAACCACTTTCAGGATTAACCGTGCCTTCCCCTCGAATATTACGTGCAATTCAATGGAATACTTGCATTCACTTTGCAAAGTAAAAATATCTCACTAAACAGCATTCTAATTAGTCAATGCTGATACAGGATGATATGTCTTGTTAAAGTTAAATAATATTCAATTTCAGTATTTTCCCATCATGTTTTTTTTATCATTACAATCAGTCCACCATTTATCATGCTAACAACACACAAAACATATATATGTAGTAATGCTAAAAAGTTCAGCTCTACATGATAGAACGTATCCAACATATTCCAAAGATTTCTTTGTAAAATTAATAAAGAAATTCAGGTGATTTATCCGGTTCAAAAATGGGTGAAGAAAACTGTTATACCTACATACATATAACGTGTCAGGAAGTAAAGAAAATTTTTATTTCCGCTGTATACTTCGACTAGTTAAAAAATATAGCATGGAAAAGTCCCATAATCCTCTGGCTTCACTTACTAAGACCGAACATAATGTAGTATTTTTAAAACAGTGACCGTAACGTGCCTTGTACCATTAACTAAATGTCTTTAAGTTTTTATGTAACAATTAAAATGTTTCATATTTGAAATTGAGTCTTGAAATGAAGTTCGATGATATTTAAATTTTAAAGAATGCAAACTGTCTCCAGATATAGTGCACTTACTTTCACTAGTCGTTGTCCTTAAGTGATTAAACTCAAGTTTTCAAAACGGAATAATGTGGCTTTGTTTCTGAGTGTCTCTTTTCTCGGGGTACTTACAGTACCCTGTATTTAAAATATCAGACATATAAGTGTAAGTTAGTGTCATAACGTACTACACAGTACACCATGCAATGTGCAACAATTAACTGGTAAGCTATTAATTAGTGGGTATATATAATTTAGTAAAGCTATTTACAACGCATTACAACAAGCATGAGGGATATGTGTGAATTGAAGATGTTTCTTCAAATATTGACACATATTTTACAAGTACCTGATGTAAAAAGTCGATATACAAGCCTTTAGTCACTATAATTAGATATCATTAAACATGGGATAATTTCATAGATGTAATTTTTTATTAGCTCTGTACGTACATAACCGTTAGCTTTTGGTGAATGGATATTAATTTTTAAGTATAGAACATAGGGACATGTAAATCATGTAATTTTGTAATGTAGGTGGATAGGTTGGTAGTTAGGTACTGCAATCTAACAAAATAGTTTGTAGAAGGCCTGGATGGTACAAGTCACGATAATTGCTCTTGTAATTGATAAATTCGTCCTAGATGGAAGATATAATATTTTGTGTACCTGCTGCACTTTCAGTGATCTTGTGTTCGGATGAAAACAATTCCTTAAAAAAAACAAAATCAGCTCAGCCAGCAGCATTTTGCATGATATTGACTCTTTGTGCTCTTGAGATTGACAAGATGAGGTAATAGTGAAGTTATAATAGAATTATGTAAATCTATTCGTGGTAATTCATTAATTAATACTGACTGCAGCAGACTACTTAGTTTTAACAACTTCCCTCAAAACTGTTATAATATTACTAATATTTAACTGGATATACAATCGGATGCTCATCCAGCATACCTTCTGAACTACTGTGCTCTTCATTTCTTTAAAAAATGAATAAACAACATTTTAATTTTACGTATTTTAAAAATTAGTCTGCGGTCACAGAGTCGCAGACAGACAATATAATGTCAAGAAAGCCTTTTTTGTAGTTTAGAAAAGCTGAAACAATAAAAACGATAAAAGTGCTTTAATTCTCTAGACATGTATTAAAATACCACCCCATGTTCGTTGCACGTACGTATTGTTAGAATAGGTTTTCGATCGTAATTACTTGTACTATTTTTTATTTTAAAATTGTGCTTGTACCGTGTTCAGAAGACAACACACGGCAGTGCACTGTTTTTGAACTGATTATCCTTTCTTGTTTATTTTAAAGGGAACGTTTTTTGTAAAGAAAATGACATTTCATCATAACGATGTTTATAGAGGACTGCCTAGAAAATTCCTTCCAATTTTAATTCCAGTTATTATACACTACTTTAACTTACAAATTGCTGAGTGATAATAAAAACT
>JAHZNB010006073.1:0-12547 GCA_027744295.1 Callyntrura guangdongensis
GGAGAGTATGTTGGGACAGATCTCATACGAAAACACATAAAAAAGCGAAATGAAGTTACGTAAAGTTATTAGAGAGGGAAGAGATGATGTGCTTGTGTCTGTGCCTGTATATTCGACTGATGCAAAGTATTTCCTGTAAAAAACGTTATAAAGCTTTTTTAGATCTACCCAAAGCCACAAGATTTAGTCTCCGTGGCTAAAATGAAAGAGATAAAAAAAACTTGGTTGTTGTGTTGTCTCTGTCTGTTTTTTTCTTCTGCTGTGTGGCTCTGTTCGCATAATCCGGTGGAGACACGAGAAAGAAAATGCCTGACAATTGTGCTTTCATGTTGAACAAAGTGCGACATTTGCTGGGGTGTAGCAAACGCGTTCTAAAGGATATAACGGAGTTTTAGGAGACAGTTTTGGTTTCGCAAAACTACTAAAAATGACCGCTACCGTGAACATTGCGTTGTTTAGTAGAGATTGAGACTCGACTGGCGCGATGTCAGAAGACAAAATTGTCTTATTTTATGTTTGCTGTCTCTTACCGATTCTTTCTATTTTGCACTTGCTACTAACTTGTCTTTTTACGGCATCATATATTTAACAAGGTTTTGTTTTTGGACAGGAAGGAAAACGTGAATTTAGTGTTGTAAGTAGGAACTCACAGGAAAGTTTTATTATTAGAAAGCCATCAAGCCAAGGAATCGTACAGTTACAAATGGACTTGTTCGTGATGGAATAGATGGAAGTGTGTACAAAAAGGTAAGTTCCTTGCAACTTTAATAAACTTCTCATTTTTTTCATTTTCTGATGCTTCAAATTGTTCACAAATGGGACGTTATGAGCGAAGGTTACCGTAAAATATTAAAAATGTATGAAAATAAATAAAAATTCAGTCTGACAGGCGTCACAACACGGCCGTCATCAAACAGTGAAGTTATTAACGAAAAAAGGAATGTTAGTCGAGGGATTTCTCCACACGAGCCATTTGTTATTCTCTACCTTCGACCAAGGAACAGGAAACGGAAAGTTGCAATTTGGGTGCTGCGGTTCCCAAATACATTAACGGTTGTAGACTGGCTGGCTGTTGTTGGTCTTCCATCCTCGTGGCAAATTCCAATAAAACTCGTGTACCACTCTGATCAGAAATTATTCAAAAGATCTCCTATCGCTCCTTTTTTATTGGTGTCGATAAAAAAACCTGTAAACATTTTCCCTTTTGTCCTATGTATAACATCCTACACAACAGTACTACAAAATATTCGGCGAACATAAAGTTAGGTTTGCATGTGTTTTTTATAGGATAGTCTACCTACAAATATAAAACAGCTTTTTCTGCTTTGAGGCAATTCCCTGTTGTGGTAAGTTATTTTTCCTTCATGTACAACGATTGTTTGTAATTCTACACTGAAGAATAGTTTTTTTTTACTTTTGCCGATAACCAAGCCTGTAAAGGTCAAGTTAACATTTTCCGCGGTGCACGAGGGTCTTAGAAGAAAAAATAAAATGGCCTTATCTAATTTTAGCGTGCCACGATGAAATGGAAAGTGAAGAATGGAAATGGTTGTACTTGGAGAAAAAACGAGGTACTTGCATGAATAATAATGGAATTATATTGTACTTGTACATTATTTCAGTATTTCATGTTATTTCAGAGAAAAAAATCTAAAATCTGATTTGCCTTCGGTTTTGGTTTTTATTGACGCCAAAAGCAAAAGATTTAATTCACGTGTTTTGCATTGAATGCAATGGCGAGAGTCACTGTAGAAGAATAAAAGGTTCATAATATTATTGTGTAGGTTCCTCAACACAACGCCAGTTTCTCTTCCCCGAGACAAATTGAAGTGCAGAAAACTAGACGTATATATTATTTTGGTGCAAAGTGTGCACGCACTCGTCGTAAATATTGTGGGACGTGTGTACAACATTAGCCTAAGTAGGTACGGCACAATTTTATCAGTATGAAAAGTCACCAAAACACTGAAGACTAAAAAAGCGACAACGTTGTGTTGTTTTATGTATGTATATATGTTTCACTTTCTCTCCCGCAGCATAAGAGCCAACAAACCGAGCACGATACAAACACGATCTCTGTTGTGATACATATTATTTTTCGAGGCCGTTTTATTACGTTCCTGTGTGTGTGTGGACTTGGCGTGGACTGTAAAAAGAAAATTTTCAAGTTTGTAAACCAAGCCGTTTACCTATATGCACTTTAACAATAGCCATGTGTCAGCTCTTGGTGGTCGTCACCGGATTCACGGACTGATATATGTATTTCAGCGGGCCAGCATTGCCATTATAAATCCTCAAATTCAGCAGAATCCTGTGCGTTGTGTGACCGTCTCGTCGACGACGATAGTCTGGTTACAAATATTACAAGGAACGAGGAAAAACATGAAGATGGAAAGCAGGAGATGTAATCTCGAATCTCATGTTTCATAGTAGAGCAGCAGCGTGTTATGTTCACGAACACTTGACTTATTACTTTGCTACGTTGCTGTCTGGCTGGACTGTTGTTAGTTGTTACGACTGCTTTGTCGACTAAAAGGAAAGTAAGAGTGAGGTCGAAATTTTGCTTTCCTAGTTGACATACAACATTTTGTACATTGCTTAAGTACATGTTTTTAAGAGTTTAAATTACACATAAATACGAGGAAACTGCTTTAAATGTGTTTAATTTTATTTGTTGCATGTGTGGTACATTTAAGTTTAATTTGCTTGTCTGAGCTGACAACGTAAATTTTTATTTTGCCGTAAGAAGAGAAAATAGTGTGATTTCTCTAGATATATTACTTTTTTTTACTGTGTTGGGATTTTGCTAGGTATGCAGGAACAGAAACGCCATTTTAACTTACGATTAATTACCATTAAATTTACCACTACAGCAGTCCATGTTTCCAATGCATCGAAAAGCATCAGTCAGAATAGAACGGAACCAAAACAAAACAGCGCGACTCTCTAAAAATTGTCTTTAGTTTTCAACGCAAACCCAACGCATTTCGTAACGCTTTTGCTGTTTTTGCGTTCTAGACGCCTCTTGATAAATGCTCACTGCTCACCAAACCTCTCTCCTCCACCAACGGACCCACAACAACCCCCCATGTGAAACGAGTAAGAAATACCAAAGTAACACAGCAAATTAGATTTTGAAGTTCCCTGGGGGTCACGGGGGTCAACCAATCCGGGTCAGACTTAATATAAACTAATACACTGCAGATATTATCTGCCAACTGCAGAGTTACAAAACTATTTTGTCATTTCCTTTCACATTGAAAATAAACCATGAAAATATGCTTTCAAACTGCATTTTTCTGTTTTATCAGTGATCCGTTTCACCTTCTTTTCTTACCCTCGTTTTAAAAATCAATTTTTTTCATTTCAAGATCTCTTGATTACAAGCTTAAATGACAAAATACATGGTGAATTTAATGAAGAAACGATAACGAAGATATGAAGATTGGTGGTAATACCAACTCATGGGGGTTTACTATAAACTACCTTTGTAGTCTCTGAGAAGACCGTTGCAGCATCAGTGTAAATAAATGAACGCGTGGTTATAATGGGCAATAATCTCATGTCACCCCAAAACTAGCATCCGCCGACTGATCTCCCTTTAGCTGCTCGGTGTCCGTACAATTACTATCAAAATCGGAATATTATGGAAAATACTTTTACTGCTAAAGGTGGCGCTAATATGCACCAGTGGCCTTGATTGTTAGCGTTTGCGATAATAATTATATACGGTAATTAGTTTAAAGCACACATTGATTTACATAGATGAGACGATGATTTCACTTACAGCTGTAAAATGAATGTCACTAAAGTAATTATTACTAACACGATTCCTAGTAACTTGCCCTCCATCTTAAAACTCTCTGTGGCCCCAGACTTTTTGTTTTCCCGCCCGGAAATCTTGTCCCATTCCTCCACAGCATTTTTATGAACTCCATCGTGTCCCAGGAACAAATGGTTTCTTGGCTGATTGTATATCGGCACATCGACCAAATCCACTCGAGACTTCTCTGTGTCACTTCCACTCAGATCCACCTCGAATTTTGTATCGTACACAAATGGAGTTGTGAAACGTATATCCTCTGATCGGTCAAAGCTGGTTGGCACCCGGGTCAAGATTTCGATTTGCCGTCGGCTCATGGTAATTGGTCGCTTGAACACTATGACGTTTTGCGCCCGAAAACAAGGCGGTATTGGGCTGCTGCCTTGGTAGTAGTAGTATCCGCCGTCTTGAGGAATTAACCAGCTTACCTGCCATCCCAAAATATTTTTATCGCAAAATCTTGTATAATGTCTTACAATAATTATAAGGTGTTTAGTAACCGGTGGTGAAAGTGATCAACGCCACTATTTCTGTTACCTGGAAAGCCTCATTTACTATGGATTTTTCGGGGTGTAATAATTCGTATGCCTCAATCTCAGCATCTGGGATCTCCATCCCGCCCAACTCCACAAGCGATCGTTTTTTTCTTTGGATTGGTAAAGTTTTGTCGACATAGTCTTGATGCACCTTGTTCCTGTAATGCTCCAAGTCATTCTGCTTACTGCCAAACTTCAAGTATCTAATCACTTCCTTCATAGAATCTAGACTAGCATACTCCAATCTCGTTACAATGGCGTCAATGGTAGACGTCAGTTCTTTTTGAACCCGATTGTAATTCTCTCTCTTCTCTCTCTTTTCAATGAGTCGTTGTATCCCAGTTGCCACCTTAAACTTTTGTTGTGGATTCGCATATTCAGGTTCCGCATTCGTGTTATCGTAGACATGAAATATCTTGTCTCCTGACAATTCGTCCTTGCCGTGAAAATGGGAATAAATCACGGAATTTATGTAATCTTGTCTCTTTCGATCTTCAATCAGATCGTTAATCATTTCGTATTTGTCATCAATGCTGATATGTTGCATAAACAATTGATCTTTATAGTTTCTATTGTACAGAGGTGTAAAGCTGTTCCGGAAGTATTCACAAACAAACTCTACTAGCTTACAATACGCTTCGAAGTGTTCCGGATCCGTAGTGTCAAGATCAATAAATTTTTTATCCGTCTCATTGAATTGTGGGTAAAACCCTGGACTGTAATACTTCTTGTTTCGAATAATGTTTTCCACAGCCGTAGCACAGGTTTCATTGATTCTATCAGGGACGTCAACGTACGCTTGGCCCCACAGAATAGCAACATACGCAAGGATGTGATATTCTACGAAATTGTAGGCAAAATAATCGTTCTCTTCTAAAGGATGGCGTAGAAATCAAAAGAAATGGATATAAACATTTGTGGCTTACTCCGGAAATGTTGGAGCATCTCCTAATAATATACACTTTAGATATCAACTTTATGGTAATTAAACCTCACTTCGCAGGTTATAGTTGGCGATAATGTTGAAATTTTCGTTGAACAGCTCCTGAATGCGTTCCATGTCTTCGAACAGGAAAAACAGTTCTGCCTCCAACGCCTGCATTTTCTCGAATGGTTCCACATACCGGGTGAAAGTGGCCTCATGTTTGATCGACGTGTCTGAGGCATCATGGAGAACGCTGAACTCGCGGGGTTGGGGCAAGTCGGGTATGTCGAATGCGCCGTTATATTCGTAAGCAGTGGACGATTGGAGATTGTGAAATAACCGCTCACGGCGAATCATTGCTTTATTCCTGTCGAGAAAGCGGCGTTCCTTGTTGTAGTGTGTGTTTTCAATTGTGTTTATGATAGGCTTTATGTACGGATTATCCCGGTCCGACTCTTCGACGAGAACCACAAGAATTGTGGAGAGGCTTACGGAGGGCACAGTTTCGTCGAGAAAGTAGAGGTAGATCTCCAAAGGATATTTTTTCCCGTCGATTTGATGAGAGGTTCGAGTTGGGTCATTGGTATAGCCGCCCAAGAATACTGCCTCGTAAAACTTGCGTTCGAAAATGGAACCACCGTTGAGAATAGTGACAAAGCGTTCTGGCCGCTCGATGAGAAAGTTGTCTTTGATATAGTTCAGATTTTCGTTACCGCTGAAACGTTCGGCATTCATGACCACGGCTCGGACACGCCCAACTTCGGGGAAAACGACACAGTCACTGTCCTGCCCGTGAAGACACTCTTTGTTCCGCTGGAAGCCGTACGAAACAGAGTACCCTTTTCGAATTCCTGTATGAAGGAAAAGAAGTTGCAAAAACCGTGACCAATAATGTCAAGAGGTGAAAAGATGTCGCTACCGTCAGAAGAAGCTAATATAGTTACCTGGACTGTTGTAAATGTGAAGGGTAACATTTTCTGGAGAAAGTTTAGTGTCCTTGTTCCGAAAACTAATCGGAGAGTGAAGTTCTCTTCGCCCTCTAAGCTTATCCTTTTGAGAAAACTCTCTCGGTTCTCGAAAAATATCAAAATATGTCTGACACGTGTAGGAGTAAGCACTGACAAAGTCTGTAAATAATCAAGATGTAAACTTAAAAATGGACTATATATTTAAAGACCACTACTAGAAAGAAATAAAAGAGTTGGTGGAGTAGTTGATAAAATACCTTCGGCATCTTCAAACGAAACAAAGCCATACCAGTCATCATGCAAGCAGTTTACCTTACCCGACAAGAAAAGTTGAAGGCACAAAAATAATAAAATGGAGGACACGAAAGGTGGCATAGAATATCGGGATACAAAATCTCCAAAAGAAAAACCAATAGCACAATGTCCCTGTCTCTTCATCACAAGCACACTTGCTTTCTCAACTAGCACAGATTAAATTTCCGATTCCCCTGGTCGACGTAAAGGTGTAGGAGGAAAAATTCACCTTGAATTTAGTAAAACTTTCAACATCATTTTAGACAACTTTTAATTTTTAGGAAATTTTAAAATATAAACAAAAATATTACTCAATTGTACTTAAAAAGTTGACACGACGTTGCGTTGGTCGCGACTTGCGATCACTTGTTGTCTCGCCTGGCTTATTGTCCACCATAACCATAATTGAAAGCTTTGGAGTAGCAATATTTGGTTTTTTATCTACTACTGCGTAAGGGACCAGACAAAGAGCTTATTACAATAAGCAGAGGTACCAGAGGTAACGAATGAATTTTACAACTGTTTTCGCAAATCGATTAGTATGGTCAATAGTTTTTATGAGTATGTAGATGAGCGTTTGGTGTCAACTTAAATTTTCGACGACATAAGACTGAAACTTGGTGTACATATCATTGATGAATAATTATGACGTTTTCAAAGTTTGACTCAGATTAATTGACCCTCTTGATCCATAAGGGTGTCAAAGTTTTAAAAAAATGTTTAATCCATAAAGCCCGAACGGTTAATTTGTTTGGAGTGAGGTTATAAACAAAATACTCGTAATAGCAACAGCTTTAACATGTGGAGTGGAATGAAGGGTGGGTAGAGAAATTTGTGGGTTAGGGAGTGGAATGGAAAGTTACTGGTGGAGGGTTGGGGAGTGGAATGAAGGCACTGGCGTTGAACTGGCTACGCGCTTGAGGAGGGTTGGAGTTTTGAAAGTTTATTTAAAATGTTTCACCCACGCTTATCTAATCTTAAAGCATCAAACTTTCGTAAAAGGATCACCTGATTCCTTGACTTCTTCCTATTTATTTTTTTCTTCCTTTTCCTCTTTCCTAAGCACACTCATATTATTTGTTAAATGATACATTATTAAATATTGTAAGATGACGATGATGAAGTGTTTTACCGTTCGTTTGCACACATTAAACTTAAAAGTACACGAACGTGTGGCAGCAATGTGATGGTAGTTACCTTCAACAAAAAGAAACAGGAGAGAGGGTGTTAAAACGAAATAAAGCTTAATGACCACATTACGAAAGCATTAATGACATAAGGAGAGTCATAATTCAATAGTATTATTGCTTCTAATTCCATATACTGCTTTGCTCTCTCCCTCTCTGCTATGTTTGGAGATACGACATTGCCGGTGCTGGGATGGAGAAAAAGCTTGAAATTTATATTAAGCTGCCCTGCCCTCTTTCCTTTACATCTCTCATCATGGTCATGTCTGCACCATCATTGCTAACGCTTTGCCTTTCGTACCACCACAGTTGCACATTTCACAAAGCTGGAAACAAAAACATCAAACTCTCCTTTTCTCCGAGTTTCATTCCATATCACGTTTCATCTCTGCTGTGAATTCAGTAAGGATATACCTATATGCACGACTTTACATTCCCGTCCGTTTTCTCTCGTGTGCCGTTTTATATTTTTATCATGTTTGCAAGTCTGAGAAAAAATAACTGTTTTGAATTTCTTTCATGCATTCCAAACTGCCATATAAATAGCATATCTACATTTCCTCTCTCAATTTTAACCCGTAAATTTATTCGTCCTGTACAGAAGAAAAAAAGGAGAACAAAAAATATAATTTCGGTTTTTTCTTCTCTTTCTTCCTTACACACACAAACACACTTTCCTTGTCTCTTCCCGTCTACAGTAGTATCATCTTGTCTTCATTGCCAGGTTTTTTTTCTTTGGAGGTTTTAATCACAAAAAATCCTTTCTTGCCATTCCTTTCCTTTTTAGTACTAAAGGCTCCTCTCTTCTATTTTTTACAGAATTATCTTTGGAAGCAGATGCTGGTGATCAAGAAGAAAGAGCACTGTTGTAATAGATGAAAAAAATGGAAGAAGGAATGAGAAAATGCTAGTGAATGTCTTCTTAAGTTTACTTGGTTTGGTGTGTGTGTGTGTGCATGTGTGTGTTTTCTACAGTGAGTATTAGAGGAGCCAAAGGAGACGGTTAGATCACCCATTAAGAAAGATTAATTACAGCTTTGGGAAGTCATGCTAATGCTGCTGGGGCTCTGTGTGTTTAGTTTAACTACACACATAGCAAAAATGGGAAAAGAATAAAAGTGGTGGTGGATGAAGGCTCCTTTAAGCTTCAATACTTATTGGGTACCTTATTGCTGCTCTATCGAAATCGACACAGTTACGCAACGCACACACCACAGGTAAGTATGAAGGAGGCTCTCTAAGCAGACATTCACCTTTCTTCATTTAACCAAAATGGATCGGACAGAAAGATAGTAAATCGGCGAAGCAGCAGACAAAATGAGAAGAGTCTTGAAAGAAAAAGGCTTTTGTATTGCTAATCACAAAAAAACGTAAGAGACTGGTTATATTCCTGTATCAAAAAAAGAATCGCAAAAAACGATGGATCCACGGCAAATGAGATGATATGATGGTGGGTATGGTTTTGGGTGTGAGGCTTCAAGTGTAATGTAAGCACAGAGAGAGGGCAACAAGGGAGCAGGATAAGGGTTCTCTCTGGAAGATCCGCTCAATCACGAATCAAATTGCTTCTCTCGTCTTTTTTCTTATTTTTTCATCTTCCTTTTCTTCCACCACCACCATCACCGCGACTGGATCTTCTTCGATAGTGTATGAACGACGAGGTGAGATAGTGAGTGGTGGTGGAGAAGAGGAGGATATGTATTCACGTAAGACAATAAAAGTTTGGCGAGAGAGATCTTTCTCGGAGAGAGCAGTGTCTTGGAAAAGTAGTCCATGGAGAAAGGGAACAAAGTGATTAGTCGGCTAAAGAAACAGTTAACCTCAAACAGAAAAGCATCGTTAAGGGTCCTTTTAAAGTCACTCAAGTAACGCCAGTAATGTGTGTACCTATATGTATCTATACTGTAGTAACATATGCCCAACAGCATATATAATACATGCTTAATAGCGTTAACGTCGTTATAGCAGGTTAATCTACCAAACCCGCTCGTTATACAAAAAAAACAGGACGCGGAGTCTTGACTGTTTTTTTTAGCATCTTTTACTATTTTTTACTCGTTTGATTTTGTGCTTTTTATGCTACCGCTAGCAAAGTATATTTCCAAGAATTTTTTGGAATATATGAAAAAGCACCTGGTGTGCGTATGATATTGATACAAATGACGTTGGTGGCAGTATTGATGTCTATAATTAACTTGGTGCTTGGCTATGTCTTTTATGTGAGGGAAATTTCCGCGTAAATCCGCATCTTGTAATGAGTCACCCTTAAATCTGATTGGCATTTACTCACACGCCATTTCTCGCAACGCGTATATAGGTTTTCATACGTTTTGAGGTTTCATTCATTCAACAACTCACTTGATTTATTTTTTTTCTTTTATGTTAGACAATACAGAGATGTAAGGATTGGGTTTATTCTTCAGACATACCTACGCGGTCAATGGTAACTGTGTAGGTTGTGCGGAAAAGATTCGATTTCGTTCCACCAATCAGTTATTTTACCTTCATTTTGTCACACTGTGTGATGATACGACCAATAATAACTGTGCGTAGAATCCCGGCCGACTTTCTAATGTGGTTATCGTTAGCAGCATTCATATCGATTCTGAATTTCGGAGGAATCCCATTCCACAAGGGATTATCTACTGTGCCCGCTCTTCCTTTTTGGTGCTTCAATAAACGAACATTTTTTTCCCGAGCTGAATAGATAAATGCCTGAAAACGACTTTGCGACATTCTTCACGTTTTATTCTTGCTTTTCAATTTTACTTTTTTTCGGTTCTCTTTAATGAAATCATCGGAAGAACTTTGCGTTGCTTCCTTATGTGTTTGTTATATACAATATATATTCCTATGCGATGCGCAGAGTGGTAGTGTGATAGCAGTGATGATAATATCAAATGTGCCAGCAGTGAATTGGTTTGTGCTCACTCAAACTGAACTAAAGAAGAAGCGTGATTTTTTGGACAAGTCATTTAAAAAGATTTATATACCGGGGGGTTGACATTTCAACAAAATAGAACTGCGGGAGCCTTTCTTGGCCAAAAAGGACTGGAACGAAAGAAGGAAGGACGACTTTTATACAGATGAAAAGAATAATAATTCGAAAAGGAAAAAGGGATAATATGCTTTTCATTATTTTTATATTCAATAATAATGCATTTTGATGCAGTGGATGAACCAGCAGTTCAACGATAACAATCTCTGTTAGCTGCACTTTTATATATGACGCGAACGTTCAGAGAGAGAGAGAGAGGGAGGAGAGTAGCTAGTAGCAGACGCAGAGAAGAAACGACGACAAAAAAATCAGCGTTTTCTTTGCACTGTGCACTGATGTGTACGTTTTGACGAAAAGTAAAAAATAAAGAATGACTTTGCACCAGGGCATTATTTATCAGAAGAAGTATGATGCTGCACATAACATGTTGTAGTAGGCAGAGATTTTCCCCGCCAGTTATACATTCACAATTTTTCAATTGTGCCACAGCTACAGCTCCCAGCTTCAGCACAAATGGTACTCTAAATCCAGAAAGTCCAACACAGCATAAAAGCATTGAGAAACAGTAACAAAGTCAACAGAACAGACCATTATCCTTGCATACAATGCATTTTTATTCAAGATGGAACTGGAAGCTGAAAAATAATGGCCTTACTATTTTTTTATTCTATTTTGGACATACAACGACGAAAGATGGACGGAGTCTTGCATAAACGAGCAGTAAGAATACACACGAACTAGCGAACTTGAGTGGATATTACAGGCAAAGTGGACGAAAAAAATCATCTCTCTCCCGTTTTCGGATCGTATAAATAGGGGATGGAGCCTGCAAACGAGCTGGCTGAAATGTAAGAGGAGAATATTTCCGTAGTAGTATCTCGCACTTACTTATAAATAAACCAGTAACAAAGTCAGAATAACATGAAAAAAGTCGGCGGAGTTTTTTTTTCTGAGGACAATTTCTTGTACCATCGTTTTGCGCCTTTGCCTAACACAGGTTATATGTTCGTACAAGAACTCTTTAATATCCTCGATTTTCTGCTCCCACTCTTCTCTCTCTCTCTCTCTCTCGCTCGCTATCCTTTTGTTATTCCATGACAAGCGTCGCCTTTATAGGTTTTCTCCGTTATTTCCCGTGAGTCTCATCAAGCTCGGAAAAAGTGCTTCAAGGGACCGGTTACTCTTCTCCTCTTCCATTTTCATCCCTACGATGATGACGATGTCCAAAAGTAAAAAAATAAGAAGAGCAAAAAAAACGTAGAAAAACATACGAATTTATATAGAGAAAGCCCAAAAGATATCCATCTAGCAAATAGACCGTCATCAACAACATCATCGTCATCATCATCATCATTCAACTTACTTGGTACTCTACTACAAGTGCCAGCGCCAGCACATGCTACTTCTCGTATCTTTTTGTTGCTTGACATGAAAACGTACAACACGAATGGCGGGGGTAGTGAGAGAGAGAGAGAAAGAGTGCGTGAGAGAAGTCCCTAGTGCCATTCAAGCAGTTAAATCCGCTGACTTATTAGCAGTAGCACATGAACTCTATGAGCATTGCATACAGGGAATCTGCTGCTTTTTTTGTGTTTCTCTGGTCGCAACACCATTCTTCCGAGTTCACAGGCTCCCTTTTCTTCTATTTTTCTCCTGTGTCATCCTCATCAAAAACAACAAAACGGTGAAGAAGAAATAGAAGTCATTCAGTCATGTAGCCTGTAATGTGAACGCGGACACACAAACACACGCGGGCTATTAAATTCTTTTTTTTTCTCTCTCCAATTTTCCTTTCAAAAACGTAAACAACAACAAT
>JAHZNB010006074.1:0-16957 GCA_027744295.1 Callyntrura guangdongensis
GCATAAAATCATAAACCTACTTACTATTTTACTCATTTCCAGCCCGTTTAGATACACGATAAATATGATTGGTGCACTTTAAAAAATATCCTAACTGTATAACTGCTGAATGAGTATTATTCTGTCTACTGGCACACAGCAGTATGAATTATAGTACGTGCTACCGCCACCACCGAGTGTAACCATTCAACACATTTTTAACCGATTATTTTTGCTATTAAGAGTTCGTTGCAAATCGTCATCTGATAATAACAAAATTTTCTAAAATGTTTGTATTTGGTCTATGACGATGCAGTTTTTTACATTGATCTTTATCACTATTCTTGTTTAGCAAAGGAATGTCATGCCATGATGCATATCGCACGTAAGATCTAAACAAAAAACGTCAAATCAGGTCAGATTAAAACTGTTGCTGAACGCATGACTGCTGAATAAATGCACAACAATAACAGCAGCGTAACAGTAACATAATCATAATCAGTACTTGATCCACGTTTACAAATACAATTTATTATTATGATGATGATAAGATAGACTCATCTAAAAGATCTTACCGTTGGTATGTGCCAATCTAACCACGCCAAAAACTAATCCGGAATATCTAGGTATGTTTATAGAACATTATTACATTTTACACTACGCATTTGTGCTGTGTACACACCATAAAAGTAAACTTTGATTGAGTCATTAACTTTTCTGAACTCTATAACCATAAATATTAAAGATGTACATGAAAAGTCACAGCTACCACACATAACACAAACATTACGTAATTTACATCGTCATTACCACATTTTCTATTACGCTCCGCGTAAATCAAGAGCAACCCAGGCGTTTTAGAAAATGTCTTGTACGTGCTCAAATACTGGCGCATTCTTTTGACGTTCCTCCTCCTCTACTACTACTAACTGTCATCAGCTTCCGTGCATGGACGTTCTCGGTTGGCAGATGCGATGACTGCTCACGTTGCAATTGCAACACGTTGTTGTGGTACTGCTCTTACTAGTTGAAAGAGGATTTTAAGTATATGACATTCATTGCCACTTTCATAACCTACACGTTTTTCATTTAGATAACGTGCTAATTTCAACAGCAACAATGAAAACTCGCAGAGATGCGCATTCTTTTTTTATCGGTAGTCTTGTTACAGTCTACATTGTACTATGATAGAGCTTGGTCACGTACAGTCGTTTAGTATAAGTCCTGCAATAAATTGAATTCAAGTTAAAAGGATTACAAACACGTTAGAATCCAAACAATTCCGTTTCTGATCGTCAGCGTTCCGGCTAGTAGTTGGTTGGACATATTATGCAACCAGCATTTTCAACCTTTGTAGGATGACATTGGTCGTTAAAAGAAAGCAGAGAATGTTATTATAAACAAATTCCTATCAAAAACGTGCAAGACTAAGTACAAAAAAAATATAAGTGATTAGATTGCATGAGCTATGATTTTTTACAGTGCACGTACAGCAGTAAGAAAGATGTAATATTAATTAAACATTTTTTTAAAATAAAAAATGCATCATGCTGACAATGGAAAATCTGATTATGCTGATCCACTTTACATTTTTTTGTTAGAACCACGGAGGCCCTACGTGTGTAGTAATGTATATACAGCACGTGTACCGAAAGTGAAAAGGTATAAAAAAGGAAACAAAAACAGGATGTGTTATTGAAATATGCTATGAGTCATCATCATGATTACGATTATCTTCTATCCCTACTCTCCTCTACCGAGAATCAACGACAATACTATATAATTCAAATTGAGTCTGTTGAGAAAAAAGGATATATAGCAAAATGTTCTCATAAATCCTCACCGAGAGGTATGCGAACATGATCCATATTAGCTATAAATGAAAGATCCTTTCTTGCGGTCACCTTTGTTAGAATGAAAAATATTTTCTTTGAATGTAGTAATCATCTAAGACGATCGATTTAATTCTTCAAAGATTTTTGGGTTTGGCTCTTTATTTTGGTGGGGCGGTTATATGAAGTTACTAATAATGGCTGGCTACTTGTTCTTGATGCTGTGGTAGCTTTAGCTCATATGCTCTATCGTATACACTATATTCTGCCGTTCGAAATTCTAAAGCTCAATGTTGAGCACAGCAGACACAAGTAATATTTTTTAAAGCGATTACATTGTTTAAGCACATGTATATATGTGCTATTAAATAACTTCCCTTATTAAGGATAGGATGCATAACGGTAATTTAGTCAATACCTCCCTCCCTGTCTATATCTACCTTCCACGAGTAGGCCACAGTGACGGACGGAATCGTCCTTCTTAATACATCACATTGAACTAGGATTGGATTGTATTATTATGGAAATGGAAGTTGTTAAACCACCAAGTCAATTCAACAATAGGGCCAGCAGCTTTAGTCGCTGTGTGATCTTATAAAGGAGGCATCAGCAGCGCAGTCGGGTTAGGTTGTGTGGTGTCTTAAATGCAAGTTTCGTTAAAAGACCAGCATTAACTGTAACATTTTTTTTACAATGACCGATATGAATGACGACTGACGACAACAACGATTGCATAATATATTAAAGAGGTGAGTGCCAAGTGCAGCAGCAACATTGCTAAACTAACTCAACTTCTTGGTTTTACGCAAAGCTAAAGGCCTGAACGCATTCGCCATGCGCTTGTGCGCACACTACTTTTTGTTTGTAGGCTAAAGTTATTCTTGATTTGGATTTTTCTTGTTTCTTGTGGATGTATTTGTGACATTCGTATAATTCGATTCTTTTAAAATTGCAAATATGTAGGCCAATATTGTACACGGGATAAATACCACATGGCTGCTGCAACGTTTTTAGGTAGAGAATTCATGTCAGAAATAGTATTGCCATCGTACTTTGTACTTACTAGTCTATTAGGTAGCCTGTTTTTGTAGGCATGTTTGATTGAAGCAGGATTAAGTTTTTTTTGGGTAACGAGCTGTCAACACTTTATTATAATGAATTGTCAATAGAAAAAAAGAACAATTCTTACTGATTTGTGGTGTGTATAGGGCAATTTTTCATCCTTCTTTTATGCTTGACATCACGGTCAGTCTTTCTACGACTATTTATGCTTATCGTGACAGTTTCATCAATAATTTTGCTGTACGCTTCAGAAGGATGTAAGAAGCGTACATCGTTCGTGTACTTTGATTTGATTTGGTTCTAAGGGTTTTAAAAAACTTGTACACCAATTCGTATTGTCTGGTGGTAAGAGAGACAATTTTTGCTGAAATCTGGAGTATTATGTAATTTTATTACAATTACACGTAACATAAGCTGAAAAAATAATACCACCCACTTATAGTTTACACTAATTTTTATATGCTCAAATGCATGGTGCATTTGATGAAATGATTCTAACTTCTGCGAACAAGGCGTGCCATTCCCCAAAGAGAAAGTGACTGTGGGAGGAAACGGAGAAAGTTATTGAAACTTTCGATGATCAGCGTGGGCATATAAAGTAGAATTATGTCAAAATTAGTTTCGTTCTTTAAAATGTGGGCAATTATTTAAAGATCGTGCTGGCGTCGTGAATTTTATGTCACAATTGGGTGCTACGAATATTCTTGGTTTTATATGGCAAATTCCCAGCCACCCGACATTGCATGTCAATACATTTTTTTCATTGACATTTTAATGATGTCTCTCAAACTTTCAAAAGAATTTTTTAGGCTTGTGAGAGAGTTCTCTGAATTCAACAAACTATATTATATCCCTTGCGTTTTTAATTTTCCTGCAGTAAAATGCATTTTTGAGCTGCATGGGGTATGGTATGACGGAGATAANACAAACTATATTATATCCCTTGCGTTTTTAATTTTCCTGCAGTAAAATGCATTTTTGAGCTGCATGGGGTATGGTATGACGGAGATAAGAAGTTATAGTTCTTCAGTTAAGATTTAACTGCTCGTTTCGCTACAGTCGCTCTTCTCATGCCCTTTTGTTGTTGTGACATGCGATCAAAAAGTCTTCAGCACTCTATGATGTCCACACTGAACATAAAAATGTACGGACAGAAATTTGACACTTAATAAGGCACTAAATGTCAGTTTTCTCTCACAGTTGTCAGTGTATCCATCAAATGGCCTGAAGCTAATGGCGGGGTAAAGGTAAGGGGAATGGTTCATTTTTACAGCTATAATGGCGATTTTGATGCTGCGTCTTGCAGCGAACAAAGAATTGAGGTTTTATGAGGTACATAATTTGGTCAGTAAATATGATATAATATAACGTACTTTATGTAGTACGAACTGTAAAAATTCCAAAATCGTTTGCTTCTATAAAGGAAGATTGTACATTGGCAAAAGGCATAGTATTTTATTTATAAAGCGGCTGCTAAACGATAATAAAGCTGGTGGTAGGTAACAACCGGATTCGATAATCAGAGTTAGTCGTGCAGTTACATATATTTTACATTGTATTGTAGGCACTTTAATTTTACTCCTAATTTATTATTCTATAATATATATTTTAGTAGACGTTCTACAATTTTATGTTTGACAAGAAATTTTATGATGAAGCACTCCAACTGCTGTTTGCTTGTGCTTAGTTGCTGTCTCGTTGTCTCTGTATACGCTCTTATGCGCACTTATTTTTTTGTTGCTCAATTCAATTTTTATTCACCAGGAAATTTTTTCTACTGAACTTTTTCTACGCATATTTTATCTCGCTCGCTCATTTTTACATAGTAAAGTTGAAAAAAAAATATGAAGATATTCTTTGTGATTTCAATTTTTTTAAACGAAAATTATGTGACAATGCCAAACTTACTTTTAAGATGATGTCACCATTTGTAGGAAAAAAATTGTAAGAGGCTAAGTCATATATTAACATTAGGGTAGGCAAGCGTCGACCGTAGATTTGACACTCGTAATTTTGCTGGCTGTCGCTGAGTTGAAAATCTTGAATCAAGAAAGATAAAGCTCGGTCGTCTCTAAAAAACGACTGCATACATAAACGCAGGATTCATTGCAAAGATTTCTGCGTTCATTCTGTGTTTTTAGAGTTACTTACTTACACAAGTCTTTACAGATACCTTAATGTAGTTCAAAATTTCGCACTAAAATTATATCAATTTTATTCATGCATTAAAATGAATGTAAATGTGACATTGCACAAAACCGAACAAAGTACATATGTAAAAAAAGCTCAGTGTTGAAATCCTTTTCTGAAATTCACAATATTTAATTTAATTTAAAAGATTTAAGTGATTTGATTTCCCTCGATTTCATGCATCTTATCTTTATCATAGCCATATTGTAAATATGTTGCTTTCAATTTGAAGTACTAATCAGTTAGCTTAGGTTAATCATTCATTACAGACAGTTTAGTCTATTTATGTGACTATATTTTAAGGTACGATCACTGATATCTTCAGTCATCATGATCGAATCATCTTTGATTTTAAGTCCCTATCAAATTGAGTCATTATCTAATACTTTTTATACAGAGGAAGTTTTTGGATGATTAAGCAAGTGGACTCTTCTACTTCATTTGATGTGGTACGATACTACTCGATGCTATTGATATTGATTCATCACATGATAATTAATAAATCTAATGAGGCCTAGCCCTCCATATCAATCCACAATCTGAGTGAACTAGTCTTCTACAAATGTAACTTTTACCACTTTCTATTTACAAGCAACCTTTAACAAGCAAAGTGACACACTACATTATTGATTTGAGTGCTAACTGCGAGACACTACAAGATGTGTCGTAATCACTGCCACAAGAGCTAATCAAATCGTCATAAATAAAATAAGAATCCATTCTGGTAAAATTGATGAGCCATGACATGTCACGATGAAATAATCATCATATAGTTATTATTCCTCAACAACAATACACGGAGCTTATCGTCATCGTCGTTCTCCCTAAATAAAACGACATTAGACCAAGTGTTGTGTCATATCAAAAGTATAGACAGCAGATATTATGAAGAGTATTATGAAGATGCTACATAGCTAGTGGTAAGTCCGTGCAGTGCACAGTGTACACCAATGATAATAATAAAAATTAATGTGATTGTCATTGATTGAAGAATCAAAAGGGAGAAAAAATACAAATTTTAATAATAAAAAAAATATTGTTACCCATCAACCAGCCTTTTTTGTTTTATATTTAGGACTAGTGTATACATGGACGTACGTACCTATGTCAAAGTTAAAGAACACAATGCGTTTATCAATCATGAGTTTACTTTGTTTTTTGTGCCGTTGTCACAAAAATGTCCATCATGCAGAAGCAGCCAAATTTAAAAAGAAGAAGAAAAATCAATACCCATTAATGAAGATGTGCTGTGATATGATATGATTGCTCAAAAATTATGACGTTTTTTGTTCTTCTTCTTTTATAAAGCGTGTACGATGTCCGATAAAGTTATAGTCTGCATCTGCGTGAATCTGCAGGTATGAATCTTCCCCTCAAGGGAAACATGATAAGGGTACATTTCAAACAACATTTCGACTCTTATTTTGATTGTACTAAACGTCAACATCATCAACCTCAATTTTTTTTGGATTATTATAATGGCCGTCAAATTATCGATAGAAGATGAATATGCATAATTTATTCAGAATATGAAATGAACACATTAACAGTAAGGTAATAGGTAAGATTGAGTCAAAAGGGTACAGATATATAGTATTTATTGCCAATACCAGTCACTAGTCCGGCTCGTCAGTCAGTCAATACGTAAATCAAAAAAAAAACATCAATACATCTGTATAATGAATCCATGTCGGGAATAAGAAAATTGTAATCGTAAGAGTTACTAGACTCGAACAATACAATATGTAACAAGAGATGATGATTATCATATATGATGATAGTAATGATCACCATTCCCTCACCATAAAATTGCTTTTATAGACTATAAACTATGCATTTTTGGTTTAAAAGTCATCGATTTATTATGCTTAATCATCATTATATTTTCTATTGTCATCATTACATTCATTCAGTTAGCTAATTCGATGAACCTGCTTTTTTGCAAAAAAAATAAATGTGACAGGTACCGATGATGAGTGTAACTTGAATAGACGCACAACTTATTCGTGCAACATCATGTTCTGTGATTGTCATTGGCTGTATAGCATAGTAGCTATAGCTCGAAGAAGTCTATCTACACCCTCACAGAAGGGAACCTGCTATATTTTCTCTAAACATAATAACTGCGCATATTTTCAACAAATTGCTTTTTAATCCAAATTATGAAAACGTTGAATTTAAAAAATTTAACTACGTATCCAAATACAGTCCCACTTTTGACTTTTAGAGTAATTAAACACCTGTGGTCATGCCCGAAGTACAGGTGAAAAAAGTACATCTTTTACTAAAAATAAATGTATTTTTTAAATAGTTTGTAAATAGATTTCTATAAAATAAAAAGCGGTCACAAATTATTTAGGCTCAATAGGTGCCTTTTTTATTACTGACCTATTGTGAGAGGAATCAGACTTATCAATTTATGCGTATATACCATCGTAGCAAACGCAACGAATACACACACTGTCTTTAATAAAGCAACTTTAGACGCTCCCAAATTTACAACAAATGCAACATTATTCAAATGCACAAGTTTCATGATTGGATCACTTACTGCGCGTAATAAAAGATGTTTTTTTTGCAGGAAACTTCCAATTTGGTCGAGAGTCGAGGGTGATAACTGCCTATGCCAACCCTTTCCCCAAAATAATACATACCTATCTATCTTTTTTATCCTTCTTGTCAATTTCTATCCTTCGGAGAGGAAAAAAGGAATACAATTTAATGATAGTCTAAACCCATATTGTTATACACACACACTACCTATTATTATGAATGTCTGTTTAGCATAAAAAATGAAATTATACACAAGAAGATTTCGAAAATGAAAATGTTGCAAACGAGTCGAGGTTGTCGCATATTTTTTGTCTTCATTAGTGTTTTGTTTTTCTCTCTTCATTATGTGTGTCAATATAGTCCATCAAGGGGTAATCTAAGAAAACGATTTAATGGTTGATTAGCAAAATATAGACATTTTTTTCTTTTATACATATTACATGCAATCGACAAATCACATCATTATTATTCGTGCCGCGTTAAATAAGTTTAGATTGATAATCAAGGGCTGGTACAATAAATGTTTGATAGTTTGATTACATCAAGAAGGTAACAGGCACACACACATATACACATAGAGAGTAAATTTTTAGTTTTTCTGTCGATGTGACATGAATTTATAGAGATTTCCTTGAAGACCCCTGCAAAAATGAATCATTAAGAGAGAGAATTCGTCCAGATTGGTCATAGGAGGAGGTTGCATCAAACGTAATTTTTCATGACCTGACTCTTCTTCATAATCGAATTGAGAATAGCATATAAACTTGTGATGTCAGGAGTGTATGCATAATATATTACCGCGAATAGTGTAAGACGATACACACACAAAACAATTGAATACATATATACTTGCATGGAGAATGGAGAAACTTTTCATGCATAACTAATTAATATTATTGTAACTCGCAACATTGACAGAATATGATTAGCTGAGGGGTGAGAAAAATTGGACAAGGGAAAATGATGAGCAAAATGGGGGGGGGGGGACACTGAAGTTTATTGACAATACCTCCTGTACATCAAACAATAAAATAAAGTTTTTTTTTCTTAAATCAGTTTACTGTCAACTGCTTATTGCCAAACTAGGAGAATTATCGGTGTTCAGTCAGTTTTTGACAATCACTTGTTGTTGTGGCCCATCTTGAGTATCGTTGTCTTTTTAAGAAAATCAGGGGACTGCCCACGGCGTCAAATAATAGTTACGAGCTGGGATATGGCGCTGATCTTCATGGTAGTGGCCCTGCGTGCTGTCAAAGTTTGCTTTAATGCTTTCAGTTTTTGAGAAGAGGCACGTTATTGTTTATGTCCATATGATTTCCTACACGTAGAATATTAATGAGCTTTATTAAAATTTTGTGAATTATCGGAGAAAATGTATAGCAAGTTGGTTAAAATGAAACTCTCACTGTGCACACCATTTACAAATTAATTGCAACTCTCTTTACAGTTGGTCGTACGTAAGCACGCTTTTGTGGGCTAAAAGGATACTTACAGGCACAAGTACAAAATACAATACACAATGTAATATAAAAAAATGTCTTGGACTGACTAATCACTTATAGGTGATGCAAATACAAATGATATTTTAGGTGTTCACAGCAAAAAATTGCGTATAATATGAATTTTAAATAATAACACAATAATAACCATCGCGTATGAAGCCATTTACCTACCTCCTGAGTGACGAAAATAGTATGACACAATAAAGTGTGTAGAAAACCATGCTCAAGTCTTCTTCACTTCTAGTATGAGCTCTTTGCAAGCATCGTAAATTGTCCATCGTTTGGGTGGTGGTGACTGATTGTAATTTCACATGTGATTGTAAATAATGCGCGTAATCATCCATTCTGTCACTCACATTACGAATCCTCCTTACCCACCACCGCTAAAATCAAAGCTGGCTTGTTATTATTATCGTCATGATTGATGTTGACTAACAAAAGTAATTAAAACTCACCTGTCCTCCTTTAAAAGGGCTAATGGAGTGGAGAGAGGAGAGTACGGTGAGAGTGTGTGCATCGTCCATAATTTATTAGCAAACGGTGATTTGCATTCAGAAAATGCAGTGCTTTCAAAACTGAAAAAAGATAAAGTGTATGTGTGGCATGGTGGTGGCAGAAGGAGGAGGATTGGTTTTGAATATTATTATTTGAGTAAGATCTATCTAAAAACATGTGTATAAATTGTATATATGTGCATGCACTTGGAGCTTATTTATTTTTAATATGATGCAACGCCACATTTATCCAATCTCATTAATTATTAAAGATGTATGGGCATGCTTACAGCTAGTAGAACAGTTTATTAGTGCTTGGCACCCAACAAACAACGTAAACCACATTCGACGTTGCCGTTGCAAAATCAGAAACAATGACCAATAAAGTCTCTATTGCTTCAGCTGCTTTAACTCAACTTTCAGCATATCCTCGACAATAATACTACACAGTAGGTACGAATTCTTATTAGTTTTTTTTATTTCTGATTTTCAGGTGGAAACATTTTTGTTTCGTCACGGACAACTTTGAAATACATTCATCACCATCATCAAGTCATGCAATAAAACAATTTACAAACATGACAATGAATTTTCAACCATTTTATTAGCTGACAACAAGGCAGTTGTCCCTAAACACGGTCCTTGAAGACAACAACAAGAAGAAAAAAACCTGCTGAAGATGTTCAACCCTATTATGATGATTAGAAAGAGGCGGATGAAGAAGCAGCCGCCATTGTTTGGTTACCACAAAGCAAAGGCTTGTCATATCGGCCTGCATCGGCAATGCCAGCAGCCATCAAATTTTTCTAAATCTGCCATTCTGTGCGTTGTTGTCATTCTTGGGACGTTTGTGCCCATCTCAGTGTCAGCTTCTGTTGCTCCTACCGCTACCACCATTACCAGTGCCTTTAATAATCCGCGTGCCAGAGGTAGCACGCACATTCATTCTATTAGAAGTTCACATATACGTGGGGTCCGTGGTATTGGGAATTCACCTCCCAGCAGTAGCAACAACAACTACCACTTTCTTGAGCAACAAAATGAGTATGACAGCAGCAGCGGTGGGGTGAGCATTCTAGACGATGACACAGTGAGAGTGAGACTCTCACTTGCCATTGACGATGATACCGGAGACGGGATAAATACACAAAGTCTGCATACTCTCGATCCAAAAGTTTACCTACGCGTTTCAGGGGAATCTGGAATGATGAAGCCAAGTGCTCAGCGACAGCATCAGCAGAAACCTGATGGTAACAATGAGCCTGTCATTAGACAGAGCAACCTAAGGTTTCCCAATTTCCGAGCTTCTCCTTTGTCAAGCAGAAAACAAGGAGAGGAACAAAGAGCGGATCTCCATTATCAGTCAAACGAGGAGGACCATGAGCCAGTGGGAGGAGAAGAGGATGATGATGATGAGGATGACATGAGTGATAACTATCATCATCATTTCCCTTACATTGAATCGTACAGAGAGAAGTACGTCAAGCCAGATTTTGGTCATCATGTTCCTTCTGTTGTAACAACGACACCCCCGCCTCCCACGCCCCAACGTGTTGTAATTACTTCAAAGAAAGTGCCTTCATCCTCAGTATCAAAATCAAAGCAACAAGAATGGTCTGACATAATTGCTCAAGTGACAACGCCGTCATCTTTCAATGAAATCAACTCAAGTGCCTCTGAACATAGACTGGCTGACTTTCGTATTCGAGCTAATTTACCAGCTTATTATTACAACAAGTACTCATCCTACTCTGAGGAGGATTTGGAGAATGTCGCAGATTTAGATGATGAACACTCCAAGTATTTTATAAAGACTAGGCCGCGATCTGTGACCACGGCTGGAAGTAACATTTACAGCAATTTTTATTACGAACCGCCAAGTTTTTCTACAAAATCTGTACCAATCCCTGTAAAAACTAACAAAGAACATATCATTTTTGCACCCGCAAAACCCACAGAGGATCCCCATCATTTGTACGAGGATGACCACGGCAGTGGTCACATTTATCATGGTAATCATCATCACGAAATTGCACAGCAGGATGCCCCTGTAATGTCTACATTTTCATCCAATTTCAGCAGCCACATTCCCACTGCGACACCTCCACAAATGATTTATAACGGGGAAACCGAGGTAGATGAAAATCACAGTGATAATGAAAGCTACAGCAATGAAAGTATTCTCAAAGTGAGCGCCAGCAGCTCGGCCACAATTAACAATCAAATCCAACAAGATCGCAAAAATAACATTGCCAATTACTACAAAAATATTCCAAACCACAGGCCTAGTGGCAACAACGACAGTAACAAATCTTCACCTGAAACGCTAGATGTTTCCACATCTCAATCCATCCTGTCAAAAATAACTGTAAATAATCCACATCATCCTCAACTTGTGATTATTAAAGCCGAGCCTATAAAAAACACGTTGGCCACACCTGGTCATGACGTGGTGACCTCTGTGGCATATGTTGATGAGAATGATAGTGGTTCGAGATATGAGGGGGATGCCAACACTTCTACAGAAGTAAATGCTATCTCAGAAACTTCGCCTGCATCAACGCCCTCCTCAACAGTCACAACAACGACGGATGCCACAAGTATTCCTGGGATACCGGGTGTTGACTATCCAATATTGGACGAAATCCCACAAACAGGATTTGACTGCCAACAACAGCGATACAAAGGATTCTTTGCAGATATCGATACCAAATGCCAGGTATATTCACTACACTAACTGTGCTCAATTTCGAGCACTCACGCTAAGCATAGCATAATAACCACAAGCATTCTTTATCTTTATCAAACACAAGCACACGAAAAAAAATCCGTAAATAGTATTGCACCGCAACAGTACAAATGGTAGCATTGTTACATTGGCAAGGTTGACAGAGAATCAAAGAATTCCTAATACTGCCAACTTTTAGCGTGTATAGCCCCTTATTACTCTGCCTTATTGTACATCCCAAATTGCAGTCATATAGGTACACCCCTCGTAAAACGTTTTCTCAAGTTAGAAGTTTTGTTAGTGTCGGACCGCAAATATCAGGATATATAGAGCTGTGAAAGGATTATTTTATATTAATATTTACCGCCATTGACATTTAGGAAGAGACTTCGTTTAGACCTTCATTTCCACAAACAAAAGAAGGTCGTTTTTTGTACTGTCGCATTCGCGAATTTGAAAATAACATCCAAATTAAGTTCATAAAGACGACAAGAAAACGTGAGTTTATCAATACGAATCATGAGTTCATCATCATTTTTTAGCCACTCTGAAATTCTGAATACCTAATAATAATAATAAATGTGTTCTAAAATGCTTGCCGAAATCTAGAAAAGGTCTAAGATTAAAAGCCACGCAAGCATGTACCCACAAAACTTTTAAGATGTTTTTTTTTAAAGTTTCGAGTTGCTTTGTGTTCTGAGGATGAAGAGCATTAAAAAGCGACAAAGCCAGAAATAAATTATTACCAAGAAAATGATAATCATGATGACTAGATGATATGTTGTACGAAAATGAACTACCTTCTGGTATTTATGGTAGCTCATTTGTTGTTGACGTTGTTTGTATGCGACTTCCTTCATTGTGCACCAGCAGCTCAGCAAGAAATAAACCAACTCATAAAAAAACAGATAACAAATCTTATGTCGTTAAAAACGTCATACAAAAAGTGCTCAGAGTCTGCACAAAGATTGTGTTTTACAAAGTTTTCTTGTTGTAGATGGAAATCGTTAGGGAAGGGCCGTACCAGGCAAACATTTTTTTGTCTCTTCTCCAAGTTGAAGTACACTTTTTAAATCAGATGATATGAACACTAAAACGACACAAGAAAACGTCTTTCTTTGTGTACATGTCGCCATTCCAAGTTATAGAGTTCAAAAAAGGAAGCCAAGAAAATCTGATTGTTATCGTTTTTATTAGTTTAGTTATTATTTTTAATGTCTCGAATCGGTCATTATATTTTTCTGTCGTTAAAAGTTTATTATGGTAAAATGATTGTGGTCATCATAAATGAGCCACTCCATTCATTAACTCGAGGTCCTTCTCTCAGGTATCCTGTGTGTAGCTGTTCACGCTCTGAAGGTCTTGCATATTTCCCTTTCTTCGACAGGATTTCAAACGCTCAAGCCGATGATTCATGTTGATGTTATTGTCATGAATGATTATTATCAAAAAATTCTATAATAGTCGGCGACGAAAAGAAGCACGCTTGAATGGCGGATTGTAGAGTGCGTATATTGTTTCCGTGTACTTCAAAGAGTGCACAGCGTGTTCCTTTTATTGTTATGATGTTATAATAATCATTTGACATGCCTAAAATGAAGATCATTACAGTTAAGTTAAAGTTAATGATCAGATTTTTATGAAGACAACAAGTGTTTTTATTAGGTTCTCATGCGTTCTCTAAAAGATAATATAGTTTATTTTTACCTTTACCTTAAATCTACCTCTAGATATAAGGTAAACAATAACAATTGACATTCATCATAATAAAAACATTAAAATACAAGCATAATCATAACCATCATCATCAACATCACCCCATCAGGAAAGATCGTGTCCTATTATGGCAATGCCAAAGTCATGCCACAACAATGATGCAGCGTGTCTCAAAACGAAGTGTTTTAGCAGTGGTCAATTGGTTTTAATAAACTTGGTGATTTTATGACGTTAGGGAATGTGCTTTGCGTGTACTTGAGACGACAATTCTTATTAAGCGGAGCATGTCAATAACGTCACCATATTGTGTCGCCGACATAACTTTCCAAGTAAATATGCATGGCATGTACACGTACCGTGTAATTGTATAGACAACCTATATATGTAAAAGTAATTCAACGTATTAGATAAAGTTATTCCTTTCGGATACTTGTGCCTACGTGCTCTTGCATACTCTATTATTATTCATTAATAATAATATACTATATATCTTTTCATTTAATTGCCGTTACATAAAACCACCAAAACCAAGTTTTCCGGAGGATTTCATTGGGGAACACGTTGACAAATGGCTGTTGCAGCAATTCACAAATGGATACCTTCCAAAGGTTTCAATATTATACATTTAAAAAAAACTCATTCATCAATTTTAAAATATAGTAGTTCTAAACTACTCATTTCTTTGTGCAGGTCCGTAAAAGAGCAAAAGCAAAACTTGTCAGCCTACCACCACCGCGTCAATCCAATCCATCTTCGACGGAAACCTCAGCGAATAAAAATGACACCGATATATAACCAATGTTTAGGTTTAAACATGTTGTAAGTTAACTCAAATATAATTCTAAATAATTTCTTCCAGTTTATTTTAACCTTTCAAAGGACTTTAACCTACTTGTTCCTGTTCAATTTAAGAAGAGGTACTTTTTATTTCATATTCGACACAATGCACATACACACAATATAATCTTAATTTATAATTATTATAATAATCTGTCTGAAACCATGTAAGAGTGGTTAATTAAATTAAAGAAATGTATTATTTTTTAATAGGTTCACTCCTGTTACCACTTTTCAAGAGAAGGCCATGTAGAGATCAAAGATTGCAAGAATCAATTATGATGACTTTTACGGAGTTTTTAGTGACAAAAATTCCTGAAACACTACCGTTACTCGGTCACGTATTACTTGTCACAAGGATCTGCAGTACTTGTACATTTTGTAAAAAGAAGTATTAGAATGCTTTGATGTTTGTTTTATACACATTTAATAATATTATGTAAATGACTGAATCTCGATCTGATATCCAGAGAAATCTATAGAATTTTATGCCTGGAGTGCGGGATGATATTGAATTTGTTGAAAGTATGTGTATATATAAATTGTAAACAAGAGTGAATGAATGAATATAGAAACTATTGATATAAATATTATGATGTGTGAATTTATAAGGTAATAAAAATACAACTAAAACCCAAAATCGATACGTTTCGTATTTTTCTCTCGTCGGAATGGAAAACAGAAACCTTAGAAGGATAATAATTATTGGATTAATAAAATCATCGTAATGCCAGACAAGTCAATTAATAGTCAATTGCAAAGAATTAAGTAAAAATTAGCGTTTAATAACAAATAGTGAGAATCAAAAATTTAAAAAAATCATACCAACTTGACCGAAACGTCAGCACATTTCACATTGATTGGATAATTTAATTTGAGACCAAAATATTGTTTGGCTTTCAAATTAATGTTATGTCGGGAGCATAAGTACATTTTGTACGTTTGTGGTAACCTCGAGCTAAACCCTACAAACAACCTACAACACAACCATAGTCAGGGGGTTGGTTTGTTTGGTGGTGCTCTGCTATACGTTATTAGTATTATGCTTGTGGTGAGTGGTGAACGAAAACAAAATGATCAACAAAGAAAGGTAAGAAAACTTTTCCCTATGCACAAATCTCTACATACCCCATTCATTTACCAGACTACAGCGGTAAGCTGTTATAGTGCTTTTAGGATTATAAAAATGTTGATACTTTTTCTGTTGAATGAAGGAACAGAGTGTATCAAAAAATCAAAGTAAGTAACAATCCATCAATTTTGGAATCCCATGTTGTGTGTGTGTGTCATTTCGGTTATCGTGAGATCTAGTTGTGTTTGTGGATTTGCTAATATTGCATTGCACTGATTGTAGATTTTTATAGGTTTCATGGCTCATGGAATAAAAAAATATTTTGCATTCTGTCATGTACGTACGTGTAGCGGATTAAATAAGAGCATTTTAGAAGTATTATAGAGTGGAAGTTGAAGTTAATGGAAGTTTGAGATATTATACGAGTAATAGGAAATAGAGTATGTTTCGATAGGTAAATTGAAGAATTATTATTGAGTATTAGATAAGTCCAAATGATAAGATTGCTGTTTTTTAAAATTTCCAGCAACTTTACTAGTACATGTGCAATTAGTCATTAGTTAGGCTGTAGCTGTAATGTGTTGTCGCAGTTGTCTGTAACACAATATACTGAATATGCTCTTACAACAACTACCTTGATTCAAATTAACTCTTATCTTAAAAGGTTAGTTTAAGCCACCTTGCCATTTTGTTTAATTTGTCATTGAGGTTTATTTTTTGTCGAGTTATGTAGACATTTATGTACATATTTCGTACTTTACTGTAAACACGGTTCATTATTATTATGTTATATAATACACGTTTTGTCACATGCATGTCAATTTATTATTTGTTTGTAGGAACAACAGACAACCAAGAACAGAGACCTAAGTCCGTGTTGTCTTAAGGTTTGATAGTCATTTGTTGCCGTTTTCTCCAGATATTGAATAAAGTGAACGGAATTAGTTTCACAGAAGAAACCGACGCTGGGAATATCGTGGTGTGTGCAAAAC
>JAHZNB010006075.1:0-17148 GCA_027744295.1 Callyntrura guangdongensis
AGAGTGGCCAGTGATGCGGATAAATCGTTTGCTTGATTTCACCGTTCACATCACATCATCATCATCTTGATAACGGGGATGTATGACGTGAGAGTAGTTGGGTGGTACAGCGTGAGAACACACGTACACATTATGCTGCAACATGATAAGAGACAAAAATCGAATCTGGATTGATAGTTGAGGCATCGTATTTTCTAAGCAATATTAATATACGCAAAATGAAGAAGGGAATAATGATAATCATCATCATCATTTCATTCAGGAAATGTTTATTTCTCCCCAGCTGTAATAAAATGTGTACATAATTTGTCAGTGGAATAGGTAGACATTTTCTCTTTTCCTCTGTTTTGTACTTCGGGTGAACGGAAACTAATACGATGATTTTGTCTAAAATAATGATAGAGTATGTAATGATGATAGTAATAACAATAATAATAGTGATTGAGCATTTTTCCTTTGAAATTTTTGTAGTCAATTCATGATTCATATATTGCTTTTCTTTGGTTAACAAAAAATATGAACATAACAACATGCCTTATTTACATTGTTCATCGTTACAATCAATAAAATTTTGCTCTCAATGTCAACAATGTTCGCAGCAAAGGGAATAAAATAAAATATTCGTCAGCAATTTTTCCTTTAAAACTTCCATGATATAATCTTTCTTTGCACTCAAACGATGTCAAGGCTATTGTATTATAGTATGGATGGATGTGACATGTATATCTTTGAAAAATGTTCAAGGATTAAAACAAAAAGGAAATTGATACAAAAGCAAATGTGTGAACATAACTGGGTGAGCAAATTATGTCTGCTTAACTGGAGTCCCATTCCCATTTTACTATGGATGTATCAACTCGAGTAACAACTTCTGTTTAACGATGTAAAAGTAAGCGTAACAAAAAATTCTGTTCGAGGTTACAACGCAAAATTAGTACTAACAGTAAGGTACCATTGTAACGGTCCAAATGAGTGTTTGATACCCCGTGTCTAAAACACCGTGAGTACTCAATTGAACTAAAAACATCCTCTACTCAGAAGAATTTTTGGCAATATTAAAAATTAAAACCATTCAACTATGAATCGTTTTTGTAGGTAAAGAATTTGTTGATTTGAAACGGGGTCACCTTTAAAAAAAATTTGGAATTCACCCTATAAAGTAAATAGCCAACGCATAGAAGGGAAACCGAAATGCTCCATAAATTAACAAATGGTTGAATGAGTATGGTTAAAACATTGACATCGGGTTTTTTATGTGTACTTTCTTCTAGGTAACATGTGGATTGGTTGGGATAACCAGTCAACCCCTGTCCGAATCGGGTTCCAATTCGATCAACTGCGAAAGTTCCAGCTAGTGTCCATTCATGTGAATAATTTTGTGTCTCAGGGCGCCCAGGTAAGGGAAACATTTCGCTGATAAAAACACACTCACACACACATAAAAATATATGGTAGTGACATGTGTAACTTACATTAAAACACAATATTTTCTTGGCAGTTATATAAGAGAACGAGTAAATCGTATAGGGTTACATAAGAAGTGATGGCATTTCCGATGCTTTTATTTTTCAATTCGCTACAAATTTTTATTCTATCTTCTCCTGTTTAGTTCTCCGTATTGTTCTTATATCCCCCTCCTCTCTCTCTCTCTCTCTCTCTCTCTCTCTCGCTCCCTCGCTCTCTGCATTTTCACTTTTATATGAGAAAAACCTCCGGGGATACTCTAACTCTCTGTTTTACTTCGCATGATTCCATCTTAAAACAATCAAAACTCCACATAAGATTCAATATACCACCAGTAGGTAAGTTGTTGTGTGCGCCATAAAATTTATACAGCAGAACTGGTAATAGGGAGAGAGAGAGAGAAAGCGCGCCGGTTAAATGCACCAATCTCTACCGAACCATGGACATATAATGTATTTTCCAAAGCGTAATATAATAATAATAACAACACAACATTTCAAGTTTTGGGTGGATGGTGGCAGTTAAGTGCTGCTTGTAATATGGTAGAAGGAGGTATATGTATCTTTTTTGTACAGAGACTCTAACGACGACTCTGAGACAGATCGAGAGAAGAGGAAAGAGAAACATCTTTTGTTTGTTCGGCAAGAACATAAAAGTTTTTAAGAGCACATACACACACAGTCAGCTAAAAACAAGAGAAAACAGGACAAGGATAACTGCGTTAGTTGGGTAATATAAAGAAAATAAGAAATATTTTACTAAAAACACTCTCAACCGTAAAAAGCGTAGTGAAAGCAGCAACAGCAGTAGATGTGGATATACGATGTACATGTTAAGTTAACACACAACAACATCTACTAACGTGTACATGTTTACAGCCGGAGAGTGAAATATAAACAGGAAGATAGAGAGGAAGCAAGAGCGATATTGAAAGATTGAAAATCTCAAAGTCGGCAAAATGGGAGTTTGAACGAGGCAAAGGGGATAAACAGATGAAAAGGAAAAAATGTGTACCTGAACTACTTATTCTACATAAAATGTGCATATGGAGTACAATAACACACCATCTGAAAAGCATGTTGCATATGTTCATATAAAATGCATTTATTTTGTGAAAAGAGTCCTTGTTGTTGTTACAAACTTCATATGTGTAATAGTTTTTCAGCTACCCCCACAGTAGCTGTATTTATATATTGATACTTTTGAAAAGCGTAAGGATTTGTCAGAAAAACAAAGTGCATGAGAAACAAATTAGAGAAACATAATATAAAATTGTATAGTGTTACATACGTTTACGTGTCCGTTCCCCAAACCAGGAAAAGAAATGTGAAACGTTAGGCTTCTCTCTCTACGTTTCCCTCTTATTCCCATTTTCGTCGTCGTATTAGTTGTTGTGTAAGTAAAAAGTATCGTTATAAAAATGCACAGAGGCAAATGTTCCAACGGTGGGTTATGTGATGCTTGAATTTCCGCTGTTTGTTGAGATGATACAAAAAGTAGCAATATATGACGTGCAGCAAAAGCTGCTGAAAGCAAAAGATGCCGAATAGGTTTACACTGTAGGTATAATTTAGTCAACGGCGTAGTAGTAATGATATCTTTTTCTCTGTGTGTTTATAGTTGCACCACCGTCCTTATGCAAAAGCGTACATTTATATACGCTAAATTCCAGCACATATCCATTTCTGCCTTGTGCCTTTTCATGTGACCAAGAGATATAAAAAATTTGTTCGTTCCGACTTTTCCTTATAATGGCAGTGTCCTGTTAGGATAAAAGACATAAACAAATATACACTTACACACTGCAAACCTCTATCATTATTATTATTACTGTGAAAGAACACAGCAACAACTGTGTTTCTCTCTTTGTTTTAGTAGAGGAGGAGAGTGGTAGTGGGGTGCGTGTTTTCCTGTTTTTTTCTTTCTCCGTTTGTCTTAATTATGTCGAGATCGATATCTTTACTAGAAGAGAACTTTTTCCTGCTTGAACGATATACAAAGGGACACTTAAAGTTATATTTGTAAGGGTATAAAATCCCGATTTTCCTTGGTTTTACTTCGTTCTGTGTTTCACTTTGTTCTTTTTTTGTGTATGTGCAACAGAGAGAAAGTGAATACAAACTAGAGAGAAAGTGAATACAAACTAGAGAGAAATGTATCTTGAAAATGCACCATGTGTACTCATCTGCATTTTTGTTTTTCCGCAAAAGTCAGTCAGGTAAAAAAATGCTAAGGGTAAAAGTATGCCGCTCGTTTGAAGAAAAGAATAAGAAGAAACGAGACAGATCAAGTTTGAAAGTTTGCCTAGAGTAACTCCAAAGTGGAGAGAATCACAGAACGCAGATATATACATTTTTAATGTTTGAATTGATCTTATGTACATATTTTATATACATATTTTAAAAGTTTCTAGTATTTTGACATTTATACAATACAATCTTCCATTTTCCATACATATTTATTACACATACATACTACCGTATAAAAAATACTCATACATAAGGTAGACAAATATAAAGTATGATTGATGTTTTTTGTTTGAATGTTCAGGTGTTTTCCGCAGCAGATATCTACTTTAGCATGGATAGCAAAAAATTTTCCGAGTTCCCGGTTCGCTGGACCCCAAAGAGGGACGTGAAAAATGAGACGTCGCTTCTTATTGACATCCCGTTGAAAGGACGACTGGCAAAGTATATACGGCTTGAGTTCTACCACTCTAATCACTGGTTACTTTTCAGTGAAATTTCTTTCTTATCAGGTAAGCAACCTACAAGAAAAAAGGAAGGTTTTTGCATGGGTAGTTCTGTTATGAAAAGGGCGCCCTGTTATGCTGTCACTTCCTATCAATTTACACTTGCTTAATTAAAAGGCTGTTGTCCGTATGGTGGATATACTATTGCCCCGTTTCTGCTTAACTTTACCTCGCAGTCGTGTGTGAATACAAATGATTTCCCTAAATAGTCTCTAGTTCTACGTCCTTTTCTGTGTTCATTACCAACTACAGTAATCACCGTCCAAAATATTAATTTATTACGATGCACCCAAAGCGTTTGCCAACCTCCCACATACACAAGAGCTCTCTCCCCATCCTTAAGACGAGACGAGCGCGTGTGCTTTTCTTTATCTTTACGAGCTGTTATCCATTAAGTTTAGGCATTTGGCAGATTTAGTGAAGTTTGCTCTTTCGTCTGTGCAACTGTGCACAGCACCATTTTCAAGGACTGCAGTGATGCATCTTTCTTCCGTCTCAACTTAAGGCCAAAACTGCTCCTTAGTTTTACTCTCACTCAAATTTACTGGAGACTGCTACACGACTTTAGTATATACATATCATCTAGCAATT
The DNA here is from genome assembly GCA_027744295.1 of Callyntrura guangdongensis. Lineage (NCBI taxonomy): Eukaryota > Metazoa > Arthropoda > Collembola > Entomobryomorpha > Paronellidae > Callyntrura > Callyntrura guangdongensis. Next base: position 4,808 of record JAHZNB010006075.1, read on the forward strand.
TCCGTCTGCTTATTCTCATGCTGTAAGTTTTTATCTTGATTTCTTCTCATAGTAGTTTCCCCTTCTCTCTCCCTTAATACTGCTCTCTTTCTCCATCTGCCAAGAGGAAGATTCCTTTTTCTTGTTATTTCCCATGGGTTATCTTAAAGTGAAAGTTATTGATTTGAGTCACTTTCCCGGTTTCCTTTCACTTTTCACATCCCATCCTCTTGAGTGGTTCTTCTTGTTGCGTCCTCACAGGCTTATACATATATAATGTATTCTTGATTAGAGACGCGTCTATAGAGTCAGTCTAGACCATTTCATCCAGTGTTCGTATCTACACATCTTTTTCTCTGCTTATATTCCGTAACGAGGAAAAACTTTGCGCTTGACTTTTACCATTTTAAATAAATAATCTATTTATAGGTACGTATCGTATTGTGTTAGAACCCATCTTCATCTACCGATTGGATCATGCCCACCAAGCCCCACTTGTATACGTAACCAAGCTAGAAAATCAACCACTCCTCTCGAATCAGGGGAAATTAGAGAAAGCAATGTTACTTTTAAAGTATAATGCTTTTCTCTTTATCTCATCCAACAGGATAATCAAATTTCAACGAAATATGTGCGCCTTTTCCTAACAAGCCGACAGAAATAAAATACAAATACAGAGAGAAAGCTATATTGCAGTACTTTCACTCTCCAAGAAAATGACAGATAAGCCTCCCTAATAAAGCAGGTTTTATCAAGATGCGACATCTCCAACTGTTGAAAGAAAGAACAAAAGAAACAGGGAACGGCTTCGTACAAAGAAGATGCTCTGTGTATTTTCAGTCTTTATAAACCTTCAGTAAAATCAAGGATACGTTTTGTGCGTGGTCATTGCATGGCTTTCAGAGTGAAACGGCTCGGCAGTAATAGGGCGGCTAAATAATATGCGAACACAGGTCATAATGCATATTCATGGGGAGATAGTGCAAACAACCCATTATGCAAACAATCCTGCGTAAATAGCTTAAGGACTAAACATCTGCGCTCGTGTTTTTGTTGCTGTTTTACAATGGATGAGTATGAGTGGAGGTACATGTATACATGTTGAAAGATTTCCTCGAAATGAAAAATGCTTTGCACCACTTGGCGCTTTGCTTTTATCCAGATGAATTTATACCCAACATTATTCCACTGGAGAAAATGGAAATAATTAACAAGGTATCTGTTTATCCTTTTATAATATTTCTTGGCTATGCTATACGGGTCCGTGTATAGCACTTCCTGTTACCACCATACGAATGTGGAATGCATTTGGAATATCTTTATATACCTTTTAATTCTTTTGAGCTTGTACTGTATATTTCATAGTGTTCACACTTCGCACTTCACATGACAGGCAAAGAAGAAAAGAGAGAAAGCTGATATTAATTGAAATTAATTTGTCTCATTTCACTTCAACAACAATTAGCTTACCAGTGTGCTTAAGCATGCATTGCGCATTAGGAAAAAGAATGGGATTTTGTTTTTTTTATTGCATTTTGTCATGTATTATTTTATGTGTGCTCGAAAAACTTGTCTAGAGACGGCGCGTAGTGTGTGGAGGCGCGGTTTAGGTACACGTACGTGGTTATCACAATCACTCACCGGAAGAGCAAAACGAGAATCGTGTTGGTACTATATTGTAGTTTCGCACGAGTAAGGACGAATGTTTTATGGCAGGCTATTTAGGCACTATAAAAAGTGTAATTTGATATTTTTGTACGTCACACAATATCCAAGTCCGAGTGCCTGCTTGTCTGTTCTTTTGTGAAGTCAAGTTTGCTTTGCAAGTGGAACAGAGAAGCTGGAGTTTTGTAATGGATACGCGACAAAGCGAGTTATGTTGCTTGTAAGCGAAATAATTAAGCTTCTCAGGACAGCCTTGTTTTCTGGGCTGTTATTGTTGTTCAGAGAGTTTTATTTTGGAAAGTTTCAGTAAAATAAATTGTGTAACGTGAATATGAAATGTTGGATTTTTTTTCAGATGTCTTCTCTGGAAATATAACGGATGAAGTTTTGTCATTAAATTATGCACAAGACGTTGAGGGATCGAAGGATAAAAAACGAAATGGTAAGCGGACGAAACTTTTATTTTAAAAGTTGGTAAATAAAATAATATTATTGTTATCATCGTATCAGTTCGTTGCGGGAACTTAATCTGGGACAAGTGGGACAGAGAAAGGAGGAAGTTTAAGAAATGGGTATAGGGATACGGAGAGGAGAGAGCAAAAGGACGACATTTCTGACTTAATTCTCGGGTAAAAATTTGTATTTATATTACTTTTTCTGCAGTAATGGGCGGCTCCTCTTCGGATCATTCAACAGGAACGATTATAGGTTTGATCGCAGCCTCCCTGTCTGTGTTCGTCCTTCTTTCAATAGTTTCGCTCGTGTTTTACGTGATGCGACGCAACCGACGAAATACCAAACTTGTGGGAGTTATGAGTATTGGAATGACACCAAAATCCATGTCGACTGGGTTTGGGACTGGACTGGGTTTGGGTGGACCAGCCTGTTCAAGTGACGACCAACTCTCATCGATCAGCATGGGAAACATGACAAAAAAGAAAGGGTCTGGCTCATCTTCATCAATGAATATACTGAACGGGATCGGTGGGAACGGGCCCAGCGTTGGCAAAACGAACAAGAAAATTGGGAAAATCGCTCTGTGTGACATAGGAAAGCCAGTCTCAATATCTGGCGAGACTGACAGTGATGAATCCATGTACCACGAGTTAGTTTTTGGCCGTGGAGGTAGTGGCAGTGGCAATGGTGGCGATGCGAGACCAAGCGTAGCTACTTCCACCACAACTGTTTCTGCTATTTCTGCAACGAACAAGAAAAACCGGACCATTTCTACCTCTTCTGGTCTAGCAAAAAATCCAAGTAAAAACGGGTCTATCAGCATAAGCTCTGCCAGCATTTTGGAGTCTTATTCTGGGCCAACTGACTCTTCCGAGTCAGGATATATGTCAGCGTCACAGCAGCAGCTGGGGCGGAAAGGAAGTGCCAACGGTGGCACCGCTACCAACAGGAAAGTTAAATATCAAAGAGTCAATCACGCTAGTGATTTCAGTGGTAAGTTTGCTGATTATTTTTCCGAAACTAGAGTGTAAAATTGTAACTTGTGGAAAGAAACCACATCTTGTATTTCATCATGCCTGTCTCCGTCATGCACTATAGTTTTTGTGTAGAGCATTGCATCAAAGTTTACGTCAAAGTTTGCTTTAAGAACCAGAATGATTATGTCAACGCTTAATTGCAAATTCATGTTAATAATGTCTCTCTGTTTTCCTTTATGTGGTTTCGTTAATCTATCTAGATTTCATGGGAGTCCGGAGTATACAGGATGATATGAGCTACTTCACTCCAAGCATGACCTCTCATTTTCAAGCCTCATCTCCCTCTACACCAATGTCGGGACTGCGGTCGTCAACATCAAACAAAGCACCATTAGGACTTAGCCATTGCTCAATAGAAACACCTGCAACATCCTCCAGTGTTCACCTGCCAACTACGTTCCGTCTTCCCATATTTCCTCCACAACACCAACAGCAGCACACCTATTCCAACGCTCCTCCAACTCATTTGACACTTGATACGAGTAAGACCAAAGGAAACATATTTGCTACCCCGTCAAGTAACAAACCTATCAATTTAGGCTATTTTAATAGTCCACGGATAACGGCAGGTAACAACCTAACAAATCGACGCGGAGTAGGATCAGGAGCGACTAACATAAACGCGACGTCATCTTGCATTTCCAACAATAACCAGAATTTCGAACGGTATAACGGTAACACAACACTGGGTCTGATGATGGGTGATAACATGGTGAATACGAATGGGATTTTGGGGAGTGGATTGCATGTTTCTTCGTCGACGGGTTCATCAGGCAGCTCTGTCTCTGCAACTGCCAATCCAAATTGTAATTCCAGTCATCTTGCAAGTGGAATCGGAGCCCTCACCTTTATGAAAAATACGGGTATGTCTTCGTCGACAGGTTGTGGATTGACTTATGGAGGTAGCAACGGTGGGGGAACTTCTGGAAGCTCGTCAGCCGGCTCGTCCTCGTCTGCTGTCTCATCCGTTTCTAATAATATCCTTGGTCCTGGTCCGATGAGCATTTGTGGTGTAAGTACCAGTGTCGGTGGCGGAGAAAGCAATTACTATGCTGCCACTGACATTTTCCAAGTTTCTGACAAACACTTTGACCGCTTCTAAAAACGAGGCGCAACAAAAGTTTTCACATAAACTTACATATATACACCCGACACCCACACATTCAATATATGGTTAAAAAATAACCGTATTCTGTACACTGTGCACTTCAGTATACCGATTGCATTTAAATATTAAATACATTCATGATCAAGGCATAGAAAAAATCCAATTCACGTCTTTGATGAAATGAGAAAAACTAAAACCAAAAGAGAAATCATGAACATGAAACTTGTCAGATCACTTTGATCATTGGCTTAATTTATCGATTCATCTTGAGTCTTTGGTTTTCAATAAAAGTATGTATTACCATATTTATTTGGTTTTATGCTACTTACAATGATATGGATAAATTTATCCACCCGACTTGTTTGCCAGCTTTCGTTATTATAGTTATCAGAGCTTTTAATGATTTATAACGCAAATTATGGTGTTAAAATAGTTGATTAACATAATGGCCATTTTTGGTGTTATTATTATGTTAGGTCGTAGGTTACGGAATTTTTAATCGCATCAGTGTATTGTTAGAATAAGACACTATAAAACGACTGATAACATGTGAACTACAAAACTGTACATCAGCAGCAACTTGATACTTTAATGCACACAAGTAGTTTATGTGATGGAATTTATGAACGTTTAAAGCAACAAAAAGAAACACCACGGGCGGCCATTTATGGATGGGCTGCCTTGAAATATACTTCGGCACGATTTTTAAACCGAATTTTCATCAGTAGCACTTGTTACAATATTTACTTGCACAAAACTTAAAAGCATCTATGCACTATGAAAAGTCTAAACTTTTTAAGTAAAACCTACTGGACACTTTACAGAGGAAAAGAAAAATGCAGGGTTTCAGGTTTTTGTAATATTTATGGATGAACGATTTATGGATTTAAGTATGTACAGAATTTAGCATCTTATTGAATAGGATGAATTTAATACAACGTTGTGTAAATATTTAATTAGTGTATCTCAATGTATGTATATTTAAATTTACTGGCACTGTCTTGCCAATTTTTAATTCTAACGGGTAGTATTTTTAAAATTAGGATTAAAAATTTTGTCGGTGGCATAATTAGTAAATAATCAGTAAATTAACTTTCAATAAAAGATACAGACACATGATCAAACCAAAAAACTCAGAAAACCAGGAAAATAGTCCTGGAGCCCTCTGTACACTGTGTAGTAAAAGTACCAAACGGATGGTAAGAAATAAACCTTTACATAACGTACCGTGTACATAGCGTCAACCATGTAATGTAATACAAACGCAAAATTCTTCTCAGAATAGTATCATTATTAATGGATATACATGTCTACGTACATTTTACATAAATCAGTTCTTCAATTCCTCTTTAACGATCAACAAAAGCATTTTCGATTAAATGTAGAATTTTGCCCGTCGGTCAAAAGGTAAGTTTTCAAAATATTTAACTATGTATCGTGTCACAAGTAATTGCAATTTTTTAGATGTATTTGATTTTAGTGCATATTGCATATACGTTCTAAGCAGGATTGTCATATGTAACTTTTGTCTAGTATACATATATATTTGTCATTAAATTGACATTTCTGACATGATAAGTATAACCTAAAAATAATATATAAATCGATTCTGTATTATATAATGTGTATCTTACATCTTAATGTTTGCATAATAATAATACACTTACGTAACTTATGTAACTTTTATACTATTACGTAACTACTACACACTACATACATTCCTGATCTTATGTAACCGAAATACAAAAAAAAGTATGAAGCAATTATCTTTAGATACAGTAGATCTAGATGAACCCCTTGATGGTCTTCTTGTTAGTCAATTTTTAATCAGCAGTGTAAGTACTTAAGAATTTAATTACATTAAGAAAAGGAGATTTTCCGGTAGAAGTTATTTGCATTATATTACACGTTTAAAATATAGGTTAACTGAATATGTATGTGTAAAATGATGATAAATTATAGTGATTCAAAAATTACTCTTGTGTGTGCATTCGGTCCAGTCAGAATTGAATAGTATACAAACCTAAATATGCATTGTATTGTGTGTCTTGGATGATTTTTTATTGTTAAATACTAAGTACATGTATAAACTCCTGGCTGTGTTACATTTTAGAAACTACCATAATGTGTAGTTGCGTGTTAATTTACAAATGTCTGTATTTCATTGAACATTCCTCTTGGTATTTGTAAACCCACACTGGCTGTCATGCTATTTGTGCTAAAAAAATACTTGGTGTGTTCTATCAACCAGTAAGCAAGGAAGTAAAAATGTTGACGTAATGATTTTCAGGATATGATGCAGTAAATATATTATAATATACATATTATTATTATTCTACCCATATGTATGAAATATTATATTGTTAGATGGTAGATTCTTCCTATGTATCGAAATGACTTGGGAATAAAGCACTAATTTATGCATATCATAAAACACGCTCTCTGCGTATTATAAATACTTATATTGAATCTGTTAGCATCATTACCAGTCAATGCTAAATGCTAATTGATTAAGCTCAACAACCCATGTTGCACGAACTTTCAGTGAAGCATGAGAATTCTGCTAAAAAATTACAAGCCATGGCTGTAAATCGGTACAGTGTAAAGTAAAGTCTGGCAGAAAGGAAAGTCATCAACAGCTCATGATGTATTTGACACATATCATCATTATTGCATGAAAATGCATACTGTGTGCGGCTATGATGTTGACTCCCGCAGCATCCCATCCATGATCATATAGCTTCGATCACTCGCAGAACTACTTTCACTTTGGAATGTTTGATTTCCAATATCAACACAGTCAAGTGTAATAACAAGTACAAAACAAACTGACAGATTGTTGGGAGGCTGCTTGATTCCGACGGTTGAAGAGGATGCCGGTGATGGTGGACTGACTAACTCTCTGAAGGCAAGCCATTCACTCTGGAAAGGGTACGTTAGTAAATTGGAAGATGATATGAAACTGACTTCACTCAGAGGATTTCTCAGAATACATGAGCAACTGCATGCACGCGCATTTCCCTTGCCTACTAGCATTATCCAGGGAAGAGCGGGGATGATAAGTATGTATTGGGAAACGCAATGTAATCATAATCACAATCAGTTACTACTCTTTCTCCGATGATGAATAGAACACACAAGACACACGCAAAGGACATTCATGCTGTACTCTGGTACTCTGTCTGTATCCGTCTCGATGTTTTTTTCTTTTTCAGTCACCTTCAATACTCCAGCAAAACATTCGTCCGTACTTCATTCTCTGACATTCTTCCTTACACGGGAGAAATAAGATGCTTTCTCCATATTGGATCGCGAGACAAGGAAGTCTGTCAGAGTAAGTTTTCTCTTTTCAGTAATCGCGTTCATTTCATTTTCTCATGTTACTATTTCGCAGTTTGAGTCAATGATGAGTTGACAATGGTGGGGCGTGCGTGTATGTGTGAGCATACGCCACGATGTGAGAGAATAGATGAGGGCAAACTTCATAAACTCGCTTCAGTCTTTTATGACGGAGGAAAAGTAAACATTACTGATTAGAACGGAGAGTCAATTAAGCCAAAAATTAATGGCTTACACAAGAGCGTGTAAAAGTTACGAACCATACAGACCTTCCCGTGGTACTCGTGCAGACAGGAATTCACATTCTTCTCTACTTACTTGCTTCCTTGCTTGCTGCACTTTATGTGTATCCGCATTGAATCTACCAAAAACCAGAGAGAAAAGAGTCAACTCAGCCACACTTTATCTTTTCTTCTTTTGTCGCTTGCTCGCTATTGCTAGTGGTAAAATGGGAGGGAGGGTGATTCGTTCAGTCTGGAAACATGGCATACAAGTTTGTTCCTCAGCTCACCACTTACTCCACAAACAGTAGCAAAAGTGGTAAAGTACATGAACACATTAAATATGTACTTTTCCCTTTCATTTCTCTAGTAAACGTTATCACTGCTTTCCTGGTCTTCCTACTCAGGTTGGGTGTTAAGTGACACTGTGTAGCGCTGTATCTTATGGTCCACGCTGCATTATCTTTTGTGTATAAGATGATCAGGAATGTGAGACAAAATCATAGACCACCAGAGAAGTTGCAAAAAAACAAAGAGGCAGAAGCAAGGATGTAGTGGATGCAAGCAAGGTAGTTAGACATTTCATTTTAAGGCATAACAATACAAGAAAAGGGAACACGACATGTTTCTTATGAAGAAGTTGAATGTAGTATCAAGTATATGACGGTATATAACCGTTAGATCATACAAGTTTCTTGGAGTGGATTATTAGAAATTGTCGTTGAGACTGGCAGTAGGTAGTATGATGAATAAAAGAAAGAGGAGGATGAAGACGACACGCTTATAAAAGGACGTGGGTTTTTATGTGATGTATATAATGTTGGAGACAGGCATGCTGTGGATTTCGGCGTTATCTTGTTGAGCACACAAGAGGTTCTGGCAATATTGGCATGAAATGCCAAAAAGATCTTTGGGTGATATGAGAATAATAGGAAGAAAAACGACAAGACGACGGTAATAACTGGCTGGGTTTATGGAGCTGTAAAAGAGCTGCTAGAGCAAATGAGAGATTCAGGGCCATAAAATATCTAATGACACTCTTCCGCAGCACCACTCAAAAAAGAGCTCATAAACTTCCTGCTCATGAGTGGCAATATTGCATTATGCATAGAAAGAAATGTTACGACCGTGAAACCCATTCAAGTGGTTTATTGAGTAGTTGCAAACTAATTTAATTCAGAGAGCATTTCCACTTATTACAAATTACGCCATAAAGGTCACATTTATTAGAATTACTAGTTTTTTATGAAGACGAATTAATTGGAATTGGAGAAGAAATTTTGATGATCACAATTATTACAAATTACAAATAAAATGGTATATAATCAAAGTTCACGTTCAATTTCATTGGTCATCGAACACCTTTGGCGCGTTGGGGTCCACCTTGTCTGGGATCACAATATAGGTAAAATGCGGAGTCTTCTGGACTGGTAAAGTTGTACCTGAAACATGACGGGGCTGAGTGGCGGTGTCCGCTGCGGTGTACCATGGAATGGTAACAGAGGAACCGAAAGGTGACTCTTGGACAAAGCGAGTTTCTGTTGGATTATAGGTGCGGTTGTGAAAAGAAGGTGGTATCGTTACACACAATCGATCAAATGAGCCCTTTTCTAGGGTAACTTGTAGACCAGGCGTGTAAGCCATGGAGTTCAATCAAAGGAAATTGAACAGAACAAATAAATTTTACTTAATGAAGTGAACGTTGCTGTCGATGTCAGTCCGACTAAAACATGGGTTTTGGCTAATCTAGACTTATATAGTGACGCCTTGCTAAATACTAAACTGGGACAAAAAAATTCAGTTTACCATTTACCATAAAACTACATCAAACTTTTCTGAAATAGAGATGGATTGCACTACACTATAAATGTAGTGCACAAAGGAGAATTCTTCTCATTCTTTTCAAAATTGCTGTCATTAATTTATTACATTTTACAAAGAATAATGTGTGCTGTATTGCATGCTTTATGAGCAAGTGGGCATGGGCTGGATGCACACGAACAGACTGCATGCAACTTAAAACCTGGTTTTGTTAATACACTATGAATCATAATTTATGATTATTAAGTGACGTAACTTGCCGTTGTCTGTCTGTCTGACCGTTCGTGCGATAACGCAAAAACGGCTTCCAGGTCAAACGGAACAAAGGTCACGTAGATGTATCTCTGTTATTTTTTGGGAGATGTTCACCAAACTTTAGTTGTAAACAGGTAGCCTATGACCTCCTCTGAAAGTGGAAAAATGTTTGACGCCCTATGTCAACGGTCATATAGGTGTATCTCTGGTAGTTGTGCGTTGGAATGGAGGGTTGGAGGGTTTGTTGAACACAAATCAAGTGATTACTTCGTCACTTTGCTACTAATACTTTTTTAGGTTTATTCCAATCAACAGTCATTTCTCACGCAAAGAGGAAATAACAACGGGATATCTCTACATGCATGACATGGTGTATGAATAACAAAAGTAATTACAACGAATAGCAGTGCAACTAATCTCAGAATAGCTAAGCAGCTCTAATCACCGAAATATTATTAAACTGAAGAAATTCAAGCAAGTGGTACCTGTTGCATGCATGCGTGGTTTTATTGATAAAAATAACTCATTTTAAACATTTTTTGTTGCAAATATTATGCAACTTCGTACCTTGTTAACCTTGGATGACTTCTCAGTGGTGTAGCCATTGTCCTGGTAAGTAGTAAGTAGCAACAGAATATAAAAGATTTGTAGATACAATACAACTTGTTCCAGCCTTGTATGAGAGAAAACTTTAAAGATAAGCTATTAATGTTTAATTCAGTTCCCATTTTCAAGGACATGGGTACCGAGTATACGAAAATAGACAAAAATACATAGCACAAAATTATCGAAATCCTCGAAAATCGAAATTTGATATATGAAATTAGAGCTTATAAATAGATCAAACCTTACCGTTGAAATGGTACAACACATAATGCCTGTCAACACATAATACATACATAATCCCAGCAAAAAATAGATTTACCTTTATTCCCCCCCCCATTCTCCCGCCTACCCCGTGACAAGAATGCAAGTCATTCTCGATTATCAGGGTAAAGAAGAAATGGATCGAAAGTGAGATCTGACGTATAGAAATGTGTGTGCCTTGAATAATTCAGGCAGTAGGAAAGCCGACTTTCTTGTACAACTTAAGGGTTACACCGACCGAGGCCCCATTTTCAGCTTTAGCATAACCGTAGGCGGGCATTGCAGCTTTAACAGTCAGCATATTGGGATATTTGTACAATAGCAGCGTATAATATATCAGGCTTTTATTACACATAAAATATAGCTTAGGTATTGTACCCGATATCTGCTACCACCACTTATTCTTCAACTCCTTCCTCCTCTCACACTCACCATCACTCTCCCTACAACTCACTATGTTCATGTGACTTATTCGTCTGCATTTCTATACATTACACACATCCCATAAACTATCTATGATCTTCTCGGGCAGGGCAGGCACCATTTGTGTACATTTATTTTTAATATAAATATCCTGACATATGATAGCCAGGTATTAATGTAAGTGAATGTATATGTGTGCTGAAAGAAGGCCACATTTATTTTGCTTCCACTTTTGGGAGGAATCGAGGAAGATTCATTCTACCGTGAGGCTCACATATGTTACCCTCACTCCGGTAAGATTTTGGCGTGTCTTTGTGTCTGTACTTGGGGGAAAAGACCAGAGCAAAGTTACACTGCCACGAATACTCCTATTCACTCGGTTGATGCAGCAAGGAAAAACATGTTGTTCATTGTTCATGTGCCCATTTTGGGTTGGGTAAGTGTAAAAGCGTGTATACAATGTGGGAAGAATTGAACAGAGCCTAGGAGTTGGAAAGTGGAGCAATACTGTAAAAAAGGAAGATAGTAATTTTGAGAAAAATAAGAAAAGAAAAAACATGCATTTGTAGGTATTATATAATGGCACAATGACATTCTTCCAGGATGCGGATGAGTGTGTGTGTGTTTATACACAAGGAGAATAAACGTACCACCGACTCATAATAACGAAGGGTGAGACCTTTTAGACCCAGATCGTGTGTCATGCTCGTGTCAAAAAGTTGGAGTGGAGTGTGAGACCCTCCTCTTCGTTTTTTTACCCTACTCCTTTTTTTAAACCCCCTCATGATTACGAATAAAAGCGATAAAAATGTAAAAGTCTCTTATGAATTCTTTGGCAAGATGTGCCACCATCCTATTTTCATCTTTCGATATCATTTCTATCATTTGTCTCGTCTTATAGCAATAAATGCAGAGAACTTTTATGAACGTTATACAGCCTATCGTAAAATTCTCCGGTAGGGAAATTATGCTTTGCACTTAAGTGGCGTTTAGGGAAATGCTTTTGTTTCCGCCACTTTCACCACCACCAGCAGTAAGAGTAGAGTTTTTTCTTAATTTTAGTAGCTTATTCATAATCCAATACAAGCATTAAAAGCTGTTGCAAAACGCAGCTCAGAAAAACTATTGCAACCCTGTTGAAACGTGGCAACTTCGTTAGACAAGCCAACT
>JAHZNB010006076.1:0-13380 GCA_027744295.1 Callyntrura guangdongensis
AATGAGAGAGGAAGATCATCGAACAGAGTGGCAAAGTATGCAGCAGCGGAGCAGATGACTGCTCTTCTGGCAATGTGGTTGCATGAAACAGATCATCAGAACAAAATAAGATTCATCATCTCTACCGTACACTCTACACATGCATCTATTAGTGTGCCAAAAAGTAAAAAGAAAAGCTAAGAGGGAGACTGACACTGAAAAAGAGTGACGGTGATGTTGAGAAAGAAGATGAACTAGAACGAAGAATAAATACGGCCTGCTGTCGATCTAAGAAAAACAGGGCGTTTAAGTAGGTATTAAATAAAGCACGTTGATAATAATGAGGATGGAATGATGATGGCCGTATGGCCGTATGGCGGACCCGATAGTGTCGACGGTGCGGTGGTATACAACTTAAAAAAATATTTGCTGACGCACAACAGGCAAGCAATTTGCATAACGATTAAATATTCTCACATCACATACATATTAAAATTGGCTATCTCGCTTTTTACATTAGTTTAATTGGTTTGATAGAAAGCATGCATGTTAAAAAATGTGCGCGTGAAATAGTGTCACCGAAGAGAGAGAAAGAGAGAGAGATGGGATGATTAATGACATTGAGCCGAGGAAAGGTGTTACTTGGCTAATGCCGATTATTCATTTCTCTCCTTATTTAATTTATTATTTAAATGCCGCGACCAACCTGTTACGCCAATTCGTGCGTTTTCATTACTGCTTTTGTAATGGTGTTGATGTGAGAGGAGTGAAACGCTCAAAAATTTAATTTGAAAACTTAATCAGGCAAAAAGGCAGCACTGACTGTAGGACCTTGTGCAATGTTGAAGGTGGTGATATGAAATAGAATCGCAATAATTTTTTCTCAGAACTCTGTGACATGACAGGTTATTTAAAGTGTTTGCTGGGGACAACGGTAAAATGCGGATAGGATACGGATGACGTTGAAAAATGGAGAGAGAAAAGTTTGCTGCATGGTAAGCAGTAACAGTTACAGGAAAGACGGATACACGCGACAGTGCGCCTGACATGCAAAAATGGCATGGCAATGCGAGAGATGATGATAACGGTTATTACTCCGTTTTTAATGCAAGATTGAATTTAAGATTGATATTTTTAATATCCACCCTTTAAAAAGGACTTTTTATATTAAATTATTTTTATTTCACAACGTTAATAAAAATACGTTTCTATTCTCGGATTGATAACGTGAAACTGAACGTTATCGTAGTCATCTTTTTCGTTCCGCCTCTCTACCCGTTTCTCTTAATCGCCCTTCTCTCATATCGTTTTATCGTAAGGTATCGGCAGGCAAGCGGAAAAAATCCTTATTCCCCCTCACACTTACATTTATACAAATACTCTCACACAAATACTTTTTTATCTAGCAGTACTTCCTATTTAACACGTCCATTAAAGCAAAAATCGTGTACCTTCATATGGTTTGTCATTTTTGCTGATTTCTTTCCGCGAGACAAATACAAGGAAACCTTCACAAGGTCTGTTGTTGCTCTGATGATAATATGCCACGTCGCATTTGTCAGCATCAAGAAAACAATTTACTATGCACATATTTTTCTACTTTTTCTTACTTCTTCCTTTCCGTTTTCTGCTTTTTTTTTTCAAGAAACGGTACACACACGCACTCACACTACTGCTATTGTACACGAGGATGGGCTCTTGTTGGACGAATGAGAGAGGTTTTATAGGAATTTGCATGGTACAAGTAAAAAAAAGAACAAAAATCACAGATTTTAAAGTTTGATACGACTTTGTACAACATTTCCTGTACAAAACATAAATTGAGATATATTTCGTTTAAATACAATTGAAAAACAACGAGTAATTTTTAAATGCGAGGAAAATGACTGAATTTAAAAAACTTTCTCAAGTTCTCCTCTCTTTTCGAAATTTTAACACTGCAACAACAAACTCGAGGTATTCTTGCATGCGAACTAAAATAAAAAATGAAAATTTTCTGGTTCGTCAACTACGTCGTCGTGTCATAACGTTCATTTTACAGCCACTCCTGCCTAAAATCGACATCTATTAGCAATAAACGTTAATAATGGCCCTATACATTAATCTTTGTCGTCAATGTGTCAATTTTTATGCCACATTTCCTTTACATTTATAAATGGTCAGAGCGTCAACGATAGAATACTGATTTCCTCTTCTTCAAAACAAGACAATACCAGACAGCTTACAAAAGTGCCCAACGCGTATCACCCCATAAAGCTTCGCTAAAGAGAAGATTTATTATGACCATGAAATTAACAAATTATTACAGTCTCATCATTATTATCGTCATGCTCTCCATCTCTCAAAAAGCATTATCCACCTCTCTACTGCGTCTGGTGTCTGTAGACAGAGGCGTTTTTGTTTACGGTTGAACAAGGTGTTTACTCACTCGTCTAGTTGTAGCCTCTGTTTTTTTTTATTTTTCAGAGTGACGGCCAATAAAACTATTGCCACCACTTTTTTCCGTGTCTTCATTCATTTCATTCACCTCACCATTCATTTCATCATGAATGATGTCGACGATACTGATGATAGTCCAATAATTATAATTGGCAATGGCAGTAGAAGAAAGGCAGGTTATTTGCTCGCTATTATATTTCATCAGGTCCATACCAGATCACTTGTCCTAATATTTCAGAGTGTTCATTCACAAGTTTAGCCAGAGAAGAAGCAGGTATATCTACTACGTCTTTACTACTACACACCACTTTATTTGTTGTCCGCTTCTCTCATCTGCGACTCAACTAATGAATGAATCCAATAAGCACGCACGATACAACTCATAAGAGTAATGATGCAGGTAAGCTAATACTTTTTTCCTTTGTAAACCTTACTGTCCCATAAATGTAGAATGTGTACCTGATAATTTACTATCGGTTTTTATAGCCAATGCCATGCATTCATCAATTGAAATGATCAGGAATCTATATCTATAAAAAATTATAGGCATTTAAGGGAGCCAATAAATAAATGAACGTTTTGTAGATGGATAATGCTTGCTCAAGTATAAGTATGCTTGGTATGGGATTTTTATTGCCGTCTTATCTGTAATTTCTTTTTGCTGCTTCTAGAAAAGAAACCATTGATATTTATAAAATATCTGAGTG
Source organism: Callyntrura guangdongensis (assembly GCA_027744295.1). NCBI lineage: Eukaryota > Metazoa > Arthropoda > Collembola > Entomobryomorpha > Paronellidae > Callyntrura > Callyntrura guangdongensis. The sequence goes on from JAHZNB010006076.1 coordinate 3,126, forward strand.
GCTTAGCATATGGCATGGTAGAAATAAAGTAATGTTATTGTAGACGTCGCAATGAACTTACACGGAAAAAAATAATAATGAGGGTGCGTTTGTATACGAGATGTATATAATAATCTAATTACGACAAGAGTTCTGCCACCACTTCCCCATTAAAGTCGATTATTCCTGAATCATCAATGTAGATTTTTCTAAATTATAACTAACTGTAGTGGTGTGTGGCTTAACGTTATAATTTCTTGGCTGTTGAATGTCGACTCACCTAACATTATTTTTGTTAGCAGCAGCAGCAGCAGTCTATTCCACTGACTACTTAACAAAAATGTAAGCTTAGAACAAAGCGCGAAAGGTAATAATAATCAAGTTGAAGTTGACTAATGGCGTGTGGTAGTGGTGATGATGGTGGTCTATAAAAATGCACACAGGAGACACATATTTTTAATAGGACAAGATTAGGAAAGATTAGGATAGGATGCTGTTGGGCATGATGATGATGATGACGATGATTGTAATCATTTTCAATGTGATTATTTTTAACCTTCATCGTCACATCGGTTTACCTGCATGTTATATGCTTTTACGAACGTGTTTGCTGTACAGACAGAGAGCACACATAGTACAGTTAGTACAGTAGCAAAAGTCAAACAAACTTCATAACTGTTTTTCTGTTACCACCATTTTACCATACCACCAACCAGCTACACAACACACATATTTTTATTCTATTCTACCTCTACCTTGAAAATAGGAACATGTTAGTTTATGATGTACAAACGTGTACAACGACATGCTGGTGGGGAGTAGAGTGATTTTGTTTGAAAATTACTTGAAAGATAGTAAAAAAAATAATAATAGTAACGACAGGGTATAAAGATAACAAGGCAAATAAAGTCAAATTATGTGCCTAAAATAGATAAAGCTGTAACGTACTCAGATAGTAGGCACAGACACTTCTGTCGTGCTGTGTGTTGCACTGGCACAGAAACTCAAGAGGTGATGGTGGTGGTGACGATAGGTGAGGAGGAGGAGTACATGAACGTAATAGTAAAAAAAGCATAATGCACGGTTTACACTGTGAACTGTTTTTTTGCCAAATCAAACAAAACAGGATGCTTGATAATGGATACCTACATTTAGCAAAAGTACAAAATACACCGGTAAGTTTTATGCATGATAGTTTAGTAAATCATGAATGAACATTGGTGGACTTTTTGGATATAAAACTAACGTTTAAAATTACCATTTTCATTGATCCGCACCGCCGTTTTTATGACAGTTTTTGTAGTACTAAAAAGTTTTTTTTATGCAAGTTACTGCTCACAGCGGAGAATACTGTAAAACGAAAGACAAAGGAGTCGTTGTGTGTGACCAAGTAGTCCAAGTAGTAATTTGAGTAAAACGTCACGTTTTCAAATCTCCGTCTCTGGACTATAATTAGACTTTATAAGAAAATGATGAATCGTAAAAATGGTTTGTGTACAAGAAAAGTACAGTAAGTAGTTGATGCACGTACTCAAACCTGTTGCAAATACATATAAGTTTTAGCACAAAAAATGTCAAAACTATCATCAAAGCTGCTGTTGAGAAAATTTGTAGGGGGAACATTGAATAACGTTAGATAAACTTGACAAGAGTAAAAAATGTGATATATTGCTTGACATTCCAAAATAACAGCATCTGCATATGCCACAAGGGTAACTTAGGACAGAAAATACACTAACCGGAAATACAAAAGAGTTACGTAGTTTGTTACTGCTACCCTCGTGTGCTTAAATTCTCAGGAAAAATGGTTTGTGTACAACAAAAGTACAGTAAGTAGTTGATGCACGTACTCAAACCTGTTGCAAATACATATAAGTTTTAGCACAAAAAATGTCAAAACTATCATCAAAGCTGATGTTGAGAAAATTTGTTGGGGAACATTAAATAACGTTAGATAAACTTGACAAGAGTAAAAAATGTGATATATTACTTGACATTCCAAAATAACAGCATCGGCATATGCCACAAGGGCAACTTAGGACAGAAAATACACTAACCGGAAATACAAAAGAGTTACGTAGTTTGTTACTGCTGCCCTCGTGTGCTTAAATTCTCAGGTATCATTTTCAAAAGAGTCGTTAAAGTCACAAAATTTCCTTAAAAGAACCTCTGCATGATGTAGGAAAGCAAGGAAAATGCAAATAATCAGGTTATTGTGACCAACTAAAGCGGCTTATCGCTCTTGTATCTCATCATCATAATCTTTTCATAACATAAAACGATTCTTGCATCACATCACATAGCCGCCGCAATAGGGCAATGTTACTAACAGCGTTTAATGAATAAGTAATCTAAATGATGGTTGCATAATAATGATGCCACAACACAAATCTCAAGTTCATCGGCAAGTTAATCGACAATCTCCCTCATTATAACAATCCGCGGAGCATCATTAAACGGGGATTATTTTGTAATTGTAACTGTTTCGTTGTGTTGTTTTGTATCAATAAATCTCTATCTTTCCTGCTGCACAAGTACACCCGGTCAGTGTGTGGCACAAGTAAGCAGTTTAAATTCTTTTACGGCTCACACACGGCGGGTAAAGAGTTTTTCAATTCCGAACCCAACAACGAAACACAACACATCCTCACATTATATGATCATGAATTTTTTCCCGTGAGAGAAGTTACCGTATTGTGAGTGGTTTATCAGAGGTCGTACTTCTATAATCTCTGCACCTTACAGCATTTTACTTAAAATGATATTCACAAAAGCAGAGGAATAGGATGTGCCAAAATGAAGCATTGTTACATGAGCAGCAACAACATCATTAAAATGAGTAATCCCGTTTACGCTTTTCCTCACTCAACCCGAAAATGTCAGCAATGTCAACGCTACTTTGTTGTGAAGCTACCACACGGAATGCCTCAAAGCCAACAATATTTTATACACGATGATGATGATGATGCAATCAAATGATCAGCAAAAGGCTGGATCCTACATCTTGTTATACCACAAATTTTGAAGTTTTTCCTGTGAAAATATTTGTCCCTGCCAAGCCTCTAGATATCTTCTCTCACAAGCAATTAAAACATTCATCCCAACATCCATCCATCCTACCAAGTCTCTTACTTTCATGTGCAACATGTTCATTTGTGGCCCGGCCGCAGTGTAAAGGTAACAACAGAAATGCATAACTATACAACAGTAGCACAGTAATTATACATTCAACAGCTTTTCAGCTTGTTCTAATCCCCCACCATCCTTTGATTAAAAAATTACTCATTAAAACGCAATTTCTTGCTGTGTAAACTAGTAAGTTTATACATCAACAGCAGCAGTGATGATGGTGGGGTGGTAGCATGCCACAAAAACATAAACCGCTTCTAGTGATTATTATGATATAGTACGCAGTAGGTTAGGTTGCTCCCACAGAAGAAAAAAACCCATCGACTCATCCTCCTCTCCTCGTGGAGAAAGATCGCCAAGGAGTAAAAATCAGTAAATCAATCCCACATTCAATTTTCCCTCTTTCACTCGTTTATATTTTGATGAACGATCTGTTGATGATCTGTTGGCCCAACGAGAAGAGAGGGTAAAAGTTGAACCCTACCATCATCTTTTTTGCTCTGATTTATGCAAATATACTGTGTCACTCTTTTTATCACTACTGCTACTACGCCATCATCGCCATTCATCTGGCAGGTGAGCCATCCTTATGAATGAACAAAATATACAGTCAGAAAGCAAGATTTATGCCTTTTTCAGCTGTCAAATAGTCATGCAATTTTTTGGTTACTGAAATGCATGGTAATTGTGGATGGTAGGTACACCCGCCTGCCGAGAGTACACAGTACATTCACAAATAATAATACCCTTAAAATATTATTATCCTCCATTTGCATTTCAATCAGCAAACTCGAGAAAAAATTGGAGTAGTGGATGGTCACCGGGGAATCAGGTGCTTTGTTCTTTTTATTTTCGTTTTTTCTTCAAAATCAGCACAGCATCATCATCACATTCATCATCATTGGTCTCTCGGTGTGTTCAAAGTGGAATTGTATGTTAACGTTACCACCATGCCACCACTCATATTTCATAATATGAGCATCTACCTAACTTCGTAATACGCTAATACTATACATATACGTCTCCGTCAAGTGCTAAGCAAACAAAACTTTTTTTGTAAATCCGAACCGACCGACTTATTTCTCTCCTCTTTTTTTCTTTTCCCGACTTGTTCTTGGCATCCCCCACCATAAAATATAATTTTCTTCTCTTCATTGAATACATTATTTTTACTACCTTGCTTTGCTGCTCCTGTTGTTGTTACAGCAATGTTACTGCTCCCTTCTTTACCTCTGCAATGGTCTAATGGGGATGAAGATAATCCTGTATTTACCGTTTCCCAAGGAGCAGCAGAGCAAACAGTAAGTCAGTCAGTCAGTCAGAGTATTTATTTTCTCCCTCATTCACAAAATTATTACCTTGGTCATTTATTATTATTATTATTGCTATTGCTATTCTGAATGATGCGCCCACGAAAACATCCCGAAAAAATTCAAATATCACCAAGGAAAGAAAAAAATGTGCCTTTTTATTGCCTCTAGTTAGCATTGCTGCACCAGGATGCAACTCTCATTTCGCCGCGGTTGCTTCTATAACGAGCGAAAAAAATTATGGCTACATGCGTGATTTGTAAACTCCTTTACTTTGGTACTTTGGTTTCTTTCTCGTGGGATGTTGAATGACGACGATGATGATCATGATGATTTCATTCATGAAAATCCGTCTGTCCGCAAACTATAAGGGAAAAAGCGAGTGCTATGCAGTGCAGTGCAACGTAAAGTGTAGATCACAGCGGCCCCACCACAGGCACGGTAATTTTTGTAGCTTGCCATTTTCTTTTATTTTTTTTCTTACTTTACTACGACTACTCCTGTACCATTTTGAATGAAACTTGATGGCTATATAGCGTAAATGCTATTTTTTCCATTTTATATATCAGCTTTACTTATGTATCAGAGTAACTACTTGACTTTTTACGAGTTCCCAGTATTCTTTTTATGACTAACTGAGTAACAACAAACAAATAGACGGACGATGCTAAAGTTGATTGCAATCATTGTACTGTGCCGGAGGCAGACATTTTTTTTAAAAAAAATCTCGGAGAGTTGTCAGTTTATCTGGTGAGCTGTTACGTTTGTTGACGTTGCCCTTTTTGCGTTTTTAACAATTATTGTTGTCAGCTTCACCACAGTAGTCGCCGGTTTTGTTGGCCGCTTTGTTTTGTCTCTCCACTCACTCTTGAGCCTCCTAGTTTCTGACATGCAGTGAAGGCTTCAACTTGATTCAAATTTCAAATTAAATTAAATTTCACTGTAAAAAATACATAAATGTATTAGCATTTTAGAGAGAGAGAGAGAGACTGCCTACATCCTTGTGATAAAAATTGACCTTCGTCGGTTTTCTCGTGTTGACCTGATGAACCGTCATCATCAGATCATCACGTCACCCGTCTTGTCACTTTCTCAGCTGTACAAAAGCTCAAATACGTACACCCATACCTCGTATTAAACATATGCATAGTGTGCATATGTCCGAACAACTTTCAAGTGACTGATTGATGATGCCGATTGTCGGTGATGATGATGGTGATACATGACATGCTCATCTCATCATCATACAATTCCCCTTCTTCCCCATCACCAGGTTTTCTTGTTGCCCGTCTAAATTACTGCGCACACACAAATCTTTGTAAAAATATGCTTATCTCTCTCCCTCTCTCGCTTGCTTGCCATAATTGCCTGCATATATCGCGAAGACAAAGAGGTAATACCTAATCACCACCAACTGCTTCTGCTGCCCCTGCTGGCTGACTGGACTGACAACATGTTTTTGCCCTGACATTTTACTACATCCTTAACGTCAAACGGTATTGATTCATTAAAGAAAAAAACTGCTTGTGTGTGAGCTTTCATGTTCACGTTGATGGTTATAGCGATGGTGCGGTGACGGTGATGGTGGGATGAAAAACATGTAAATTAAATTTATTACTGATCCGTTCATTTCACAAACTCAGTCACAGTCAGTTCTCCCCCCCCCTCTCTCCCTCTCGACACTCATCTCCGGTTTCGTTTAAAACAAGTAGTGGAAACGAATGTAAAGCAAGTAGATAAAAACCGAATGTAAAAAGCGTGCAAGTTAAACTGCTAGTAAAAATCAACAAGCTCAGAAACATGTTGCGAAAAGGAATTTGCAGAAAAGTTCAAAAGAAGAAATCGCTCACTACTTTTTTTTTGCAAAAATACAACTGTGTTTTTGTACAAAACTTTCATTTCCCACAACAGTGAGTCAACGCCATTCCCACCACATGATAATAACTTGACGATGATAGTAATAATAAGGTAGACCAGTTAACTTTTAACTAACTTGACGGTATTACTAGCATTTATATAAGAGCATAGTTACACACATTTACCTTAGAAAAAACACTGTAGAAGCAAACATAGCAAGATTTTTTTTTTGACGAGCGTTGTCGTATCGTTACCTCCGCTTGTTTTGTCTTTGTTGCAGCAGCAGAAAAGAAAGCTGGGCTGTTGGTGCTTTTTTTGTAAAGGGAAAAGCACCAGTAACATTATCAAGGTTGGTTAAGAACAAGGCTACTTATTTAGCGGTTGCAAAAACTAGTGATTTTTTTCTGATGATTTCCCCCCCTTTTCTGCTTCCACTCGGCGAAAAAATTGTAAAGGGATATATGTTATTATTATTATTATTATGCACATATATTAAATGAAAAGGTAGCCATTTATAGTCATTGTCGTGTGTGTGTAGGCGATGAAAGAAAACAAGCTCTCCAATAATGGTTACCACACACATTGGTGGGGATGACGGTGGGAATGAGAACACTCACAACAAAACAGGTGAGAGAGAGAGAGAGAAAAAAAAAATAAAGAAAAAAATATTGTTGGGGATGTTGTTGGTTTAATAATGATACAGCAGATTATCTGTACTTATTGTTAAAGTGGTAGCCAGGATTCCTTCTGGCAATGGCAATGCTGACAGTACCTCTGCTACATTTTAAATTACATTATATTTTTTGTTATTATTGCTATTTGAAAGGAATAATGACGTGCTCTTAACTGCTTTGTACATGCTACAACAACAAACCATAATACTTATAATAATAGAAACAATAAAATGGAGAAAGACTCTTTTGATAAAAATTGCTTTTTGGTGGTCAGCAATGTGCATTAAAACAGTAATTACAATCGCAGCGTTATTTTATTGTGTGATTGGCCACGAGAAGGTATAAAACAAAGCAAGAGAGATTGCGTATTAGAAAATAGGAGAGACAATGACCGTCAAATAAACTGTTCACTGTCAACTCTCCTATTCCTCATTTTTTTCTCTGTAAGTAATAGAATTACATTATTTTAACAATGCGTTTTATAACTGTCATTTTAAAGTGTGGTGGTGCAATGGCCCGTTAATAAAGTAGATATATTGCTTTTACTGAGCTGATGTTGCTGTCGTTCTTATGAAGGGATAGGAAACGTTTGCTTGAGCACTGATAGGACGGCGATGACTCAAGACCACAGCAGGTACAATAATTTGTTTAAAATAGGGACCGACTTGAATGATGTCTGACATTTTGAAATTCGTTGGTTGCTTGTGTGTGTGAGCTCCCAGCGTACAAAAAGAGTAAGAAAAGAAGCAGTTAGAAAAACCACAGGAAAAAAAGGAAAGCTTTTTATGGAGACAAGTCAATCCAATGAACCGTTACACTAATATTTTTCTACGACTTTTTTCTTGCAAAAATTCCCCAAAAATATACCTGAATGCGAACCTTGAAAAGGGGCACACACAGTGGGAAACTCTTTTATGGTCGCGTTATTATGGCAAATGGCAAATATTTTTTGGGATATTGATTACACTTCGTTTTTTTGTACAGAAAAAAAGGGAAATTTTTGTTACTTACCACGAAAAGCTATAATCAGTCAAATTTTAATCGCCAAATCCCTGCCACGATACACAGACACACACGATAAATGTATTCCCAAAAAAATGTGATATTTAGTCTCAAGCGGTGGGGTTGATGTTGGTGAGCCAGAAGAAATTGAAATTGACACGACCTTATCATCAGCCGAAGGATTGAACACAGAATTTTATCATGACTTTCCAATTTGTAAAGTCATTAACCGCCACGAGAGATGGATTGTACTGTATGGCAAAATGTGGTTTGGTGGGGGAATGTGAAGGCTGCTATACAAATCTGAAACTGGTATCAAACAATAAAAAAAACTTAATCAATACTCAATTACTGTTATACTATTACTGTTATCACTTTTTGTTAGTTTCTTAAATTAGTTTTCTTTTTTTTCTGTCTGTCTCTCTCTCTCTGCTGATGGTGTGCGTAAGTTTACGTGTGCATTTGTGACTAATGAACAGGCATATTGTGTACGTTGTTGGCTACAAATTACATCAACAACATCATCATCATCACTTTTACAAGCTGTGCCAAAGTTCACCTTCTAACTAACCAGTACAGTGTACACAGTAATATATGTAGGCTTGATATAGTGTGGGATGAACCCAAATTATCTTAATTATATTTGTTTTGCCCATTAAGATTATCCAAGAAACGACGTTTCAACAACGACTTTATAACGGCTTTGTAATACTGATCTTCTCAGGATGCTGTGTGTTGCGGATGATGATGATGATTTTGAACCTCTCGCATGTTTCTTAAACTCAATCATGCAGTTAATACTAAACTCTGCTATTAAGCCATCCTCTGTGGATATGCCCCTGACGATATGTCGGCGTGCATTGTTATCTAAGGCTTATTCGAGGTAATGTGCCGTTATTGGTGCAATGTGCAGACATACGAGCGCGTGGTATTTGGTTACAGATTAAAAATCGTGCAAAAATGAGCCATTATTTTTATTCTCTAGCTTTAATCACAAAATGATGATGCTGTGAGGTGACATTGACACACATGAATATCTGTCTGGTGCTGTACCATGAGTCATTTGTTATGCAATCTGTTACAAAAAATAAATAACTAGCAGAACAAACGTCAAAAACAACCAACAATTTCAATGGTACATGTTATTATTCCTACGGAACAATAATTTTTCCATTGTTGAACACAACCATTCGTCGTTATCATGATATCATCTGAGCAGTAATAAATGATAATAATGGTGGCAGAGCTTTTCACTGATATTATGAAAAATGGCTACGTCAAGTAGTCAAGTTAAACTACGATTTTTTTCTTTAAATGTTAATGTCAGTCAGTGTCAGGGCATTAAATTACGGCTGACTGACATGCTACTTTTCAAAAAATCGAATCCGGGAATCTTTGTCAGTCATTGTTTGTTACTCCCTTGTTAATAGTATGTAGCACTAAAAATCTTTCTTCAAAATTGCAAAAAGAGTTCTAATGCATATCTGCGTGATGTCAGTGCCAAGGTAAGGCAGGTCGGTTCGTTCGTTCGTTGTAAGAAAATTGCATCCTTTTCTTGTGCACTCACATCTCGTTACTACATGAAAATTACATAAAAAACAAATGCATACAATACAACTTTTAAAACAGCCAAGTCATTTCCGATGTTTGTTCTACCCTCACAAAGTTGCCAATTTTTGTTCCTCTTATTGTTGCTACTAAAAATCGTGAGCGTAGCATCTAGCCACCTATTGACACAAGTAGTAAGCAATAAACACGACTCGACTAGTCGACTGTTAACTAGATATATTTTTCTCCATTTTTAATATTAAATACGCAGCCAAATAGGATTTTTTTGTGTATAAATTATAAAGTTTTCTGGTTTCAATTCAAAAATAGTCGATTTATTGGATCGAGACTATTTTCTGTAACAGTTGCGAACAGCTTTGTTAATAGCTACTACATCAGAATGTTCCAGTAATCTCGAAAGTCAAAATATGAAAGTTGAAAAAATGGTTTAAAGTTTAAATCATGAGATATTATTATTAATTCGAGTTGACGATGCTAATTTCTGAAAACAACAGTGCTAGCCAACGTGTCTGAATGGCTTTATTAAGTTTTAATAGTCTGTTTCTTTGTCGTAGACGGTAGAAATTTTGTGTGTAGTATGTATCACGGAGTCTAAGTACTAACTTATTCAACAGTTTTCTTTTTTAGGTTTCAGCCACTCCGCCTTTTGCTGGTGAGAAAGGTAACGTGTAGCATATTATAGTATATCCAAAAATTACTCAATTTCTGCATCATTATAACATATAGGCTTGCCAT
>JAHZNB010006077.1:0-10370 GCA_027744295.1 Callyntrura guangdongensis
ATAAGAGAATATGGAAGAAGTGGACGGAATTCTTATTTACACTCTGAAGCAGATTGGATGGTATGAAATGATGAATTATATAAAGTGTAAATACTTACTCTCTCTTGCTTCATTATGTAGATGTATCAAGTATAATAATATTAATTAATTATGTATGTATGTATGTTTTTACCGTTTTAGTGATGTTGACTCGAAGATTTCTGAGCTTTCCTCGCAGCAGTTGATACAATGTGTGTTAAAGTGTTTGAGCTTGATCCGCCCTGATGACACGGATCTACCCTCGTATGACAGTAAAATGCCTATGTCAAATCGGTTCAAAATTGCCCAACAAATCGCTCAAATTTTGACGGTATCAATTTTAAATAAAATGACGGCATTTACAAAAAAATGTTTCTGACCTTGGCGCTGTTTTTATTAGGATTTAGGATACACCGGTGAGATTGAATGTCAGTCATTGCTTTATCCCACCGAAGCCGACACTCGTAAAGTTTTAATATTTGTCGTGGAAAAACTTCCGAGAGAGGCAGATATTGGGGACCAAATCGACTCCTTGCAATCAAAAATAGCTGAGGAGTCGAGTAAAAGCAGTAGGGGTGGGGATGATGAATTTAACGAATGTTCCGAAGATGCCTTGGGGAATGGAATTGAAGTGGATGGAATCAGGCTTCCAAGTGCTGTAGATATTAATAATTTGCCTAAAGGTACTAGAAAAATCAAGTTTCGACTTTTTAATGTTTGTTTTATTGAGGAAAGTAAAATAATATCTCTTTTGTTGTCCAGAAACTTTAAAATTCTATGCTAGTCATTTAGCTGAGCTCACGTTTGCAAAAGAAAGAGAAAAGTACAGGAAACCTGTAGTAGACGATTCCGCAAACGATGAGGTTATGATCCGACCAGTGGTTGACGTTGATGATGACGACGATGACTTTGGGGATCCAGACGAACCTCTGGTTGTTGAAGAGAAGCCAGAGGTTATTCCTTCCAAACCTGAAAAACCTGCCATTGCAGCTAAACCGAAGGTAAAACCGCCCTTAGCTCAAAAACCGAATCTTTCAAAAGTGCCAACGGACGAAGAAAAGGCCGCAGCGGAAACCGAGGAGCTGGAAAGACGAGCTGCTACTGAAGCAGCTGAAAAATTAAAGGCCCTCCAGGATGACTCATCAAATAAGGCAGTTACATTTCAACAAAGGCAAAAGAACTTGTCGGAAATGAACCAAAAAATAAATGCGATGAAAGAACAAATATCTCGACTGAAACAAGAGTTACCAGAAAAGGAGAGACAGCTTGATAGACAAAGAAAAACTCACCAGTTAATTCAAGGCGATGAAAATGGATTAGAAAAACTGAAAAATGCCGTGGACGCCCAGGTAGAAAAACTTTTGAAGTTATCATCCCAATGGGAAACGCATAGAAAACCACTTGTGGACCAAATTAAAAGCAAACAAGAGGCCAGTTTGACGGGTGATGTAAGTCTTAGTGAAAGCTTTATCGTAAAATTAATTTTAGAAACTTGTCGAAACATTGCGTGCAATTAAATGAGCATTTTTTCAACCTGGCAGTCGGAAGGGACAAGAACCAGAGAGGAAATAAAGACACTCAAATCTCAGCTGAAGGAAATGGGACAGGAGGCAAAGCTTAAGGAAGCTTCATACGCTAAACTTTTAACAGAATATGAAAAAATGTCAAAGGACCTTAACAGGTTTGCTACTTTTTTATATTGATAAACTATTATTTTTTACTTTGACCATTTGTTATTACTGATTTACGTACGGTTTACTCTTAGATCATCCTATACACGGCGAATTACTGAAATCATCGGCAACATCAAAAAGCAAAAGCGAGTACCCTGAGTGGACGCTTAGACAGAACGTTTGCTGTGGCAGATGAGTTGATTTTCAAGGTGAGCGCTATTCATTCACTCTAAAGAATACATATCATTATGCTCAAAAGTTAATGAATTTTTTTCTTACAGGATGCTGAGAAAGACAAAAATGTCGCTCAGTCGTACAAACTGTTGGTGGCAATACATTCCGATTTTTCAAAAATTATCAATACTCTTGAAGAAGCGGGCAATTTACGCCGGCAAAGTCGTGATCTGGAAGATAAGCTTGAATTAGAAAAAGGAAAAAGTGTGGAAGACAAGCTGAAAAGGTTAAGAGCAGACATCACTCAAATGCAAAAGGAGAATAGGATACTTGAAGCGAGACTAAGGGATCCAACTTTGGAAAGAAATAAAAAGAAATAAAAACGCTTTACTGATTTAAAAAAGTACAGTTATACAATCTCAGCTCTTTAGAAGCAAAATTATTATCATAATGACGATGTGCGTTAAGAAATTTTTTTTAAGTGCCTATTTTTACATTTATTATGAAAAAGCATAATCACATATTACGCTGATATTTATTATTACTGATTATTATTATCACTTATACTTTTGGAGACATCGGGGGTCGAAAATTTTCCTTGCCATAAAGTCCCATGTTAAACGGGTTACATTTTAGCTATTGAACTCCGTAATTAAGAGGGGGTGCGACCCCCAAATGGTAGCTCAGTACCTATGTATAATAGCGTCGTCTGTTTTTATGTCATTGACAATCTAATTTCTGTCTGGATGTAGGCTAAACAGAGAAACGGATTTATGTTGTAATCACATAATTTCATCCAAAATGAACATGCGGTACACCATACCATACTCTTATGTATTTACTACAACAAGTTTTAGGGTCGGGTTTAGAGAGCAAATTAATCTTTACTCTAAAAATATATAACTATATCGAAAACTGGAATAAAGCATTTCAAATGCCGCAATTGAGTCTACTATTACCCCATTCTTCCGAGTTTCAACAAACCCATCCTACCGATTTGTTTTTTGACAAAAACAAAACTGGTAGAAGTATCGTCGGATATAATGTATAATTTAGGGATTTGGTCTTCCACTTGATTCGTGAATTCCCTATTTATACTGAATTGTTTCCATTTCACATAGTATTCTTGGCATTCCAGGACACCAGCCAACACACGTCAGTTCTCCTGGGTAATGTGTACATTATAATTTGAAGCTGGATTACCGGATGGCGTTCATTTCATATATAAAACCCTATGTACACGATTAGAATGGGTAATAATAAGGTGTATACATATAACATATTATAACAGTAACTTGACATGGTCCCTTTCCCTTCCTCTCACTTTCTCTCTGCACTCACTCTGAGCAGTGTTAGAGACACATTGAGTCTGTAGAATTTATAGAGTTTCAGAGAGACAGGCTGTGGGCAACATCTGTGCATAACTCCAAAAACACCGCTGCGTAATTCCTGCTATAGAGACGCCGATGAAAGTTTTATATTGATACATGCTGATTGAGGTGATAAGGACTTCATATTTTGGCTAGTCCGTTGACTTGGCATTGTCATATGAAATTTGAGCTAATATGGATAAAGTTTAATTTTGGATTGACCAAAATGACCCACCAGTGGTTGACCAAATTTGCTAAAATTGAACTTCAGAGACGCCACCAACCTAAGGCACATGTGTGCAAAATTTAAGCGTAATTAATTTAATTTTGGTTAAAGTTCAGTTTTTGACCCCCCCCCCCAACGACCCCCCGGGGGTTGATCAAACTTGCTCAAATTATATCCCCGAGATTCCTTTTACCCTAAGGTACATGTGTGCCACATTTGACTCAATCGGCTGACGCGTTTGCCCTGTAGAGTGATGACGGACAGACAGATGGACAGACGGACAGACAAATACGATAAAATCAATATTCCAATGAAATAGATTTCATCGGCGTAATAACTCTGAAATGCTCTCTAACATGCAACAACGACACAGGATAATCAGTCGGCAATAAAAAAGATAGGCACGGGTGTATGAAAAGTCTCGCCAAACTTACGGGATATAATGTTAGTCTGTTCATTCTTTACCTTGCTTGGAATAATGTTGTCGGACAATGTAACAAAGTAATTGAGGGGAAAGTCCACAAAACGGTGGGGCATTTTTATGAGGCATTAAATGAACCTTTAAATTATTCAAGGTGACACCCGCATCTAATGAAAATGAAAAGAGGAAAGGAAATAAGTAAACACAAAAGGGGTGTTTACTGGTTGGAAAATCATATATTTTCCGCTACTACTCTGCAGCCTTGGCAGAGGGGTTTGATTGGTCAAATTGCATACATAGGTACATACATACGTATACGTAGTAATTTTAGTAAGTAGCAATAGTAATTTTATTGGTTCTGCATCTGTCACCTTGATGGTGTTCAACCATAAATGAAAAATACTTTAAATACATTCCAGAGATGTAAAACTATTATATTGTTTGTGTTCAGTTTATTACTCCATCCATTCACAGTTTCAATTAGTTCCCTTTCTCATTTGTTTTTGCAAAGTATATGTTACGTTGATGACCATATTATATTCACTTTTCACTTTCACCCTCCTTCTCTTCCCGCATTTACTGCGTCCGCGGTCAAGCGTCATCCGCAGACAAGAGCTACTCAAGCCATATAGCAAGTTTCACTAATGTTCACAGAAAGAAAATAACAAAGCCACGGAAAACTTGCATTTTGTATTAACGATGGATGACCAACAGGGACGAAGGCCGTGAAAGGGGACAATGATACAAACATAATGAAAGGTAGGTGGTTCGTTCTGCTGTATGTCATAGTAGGTTTTTTGAAAAAACACGAACTTGCATTTTGTATTAACGATGACCAACAGGGACGAAGGCCGTGAAAGGGGACAATGATACAAACATAATGAAAGGTAGGTGGTTCGTTCTGCTGTATGTCATAGTAGGTTTTTTGAAAAAACACGCCTTTCGTGCTTTTTTACAAAGACCAAAGAGCGTGTTCTCGGTTTGTGAGCTATTGGATAGATTGTATATTTATAGTTCATTGATAACAGTGGAAAAGGAAAAGTTTAAGAAAATTAACGCCAAACATATTCTTGTAAATCCTGATACTTTCGGTATTTTGTGCTTTTAGGAACATATAACTTATCCATGCATATTATGTAATATTCTTGCTTATTGTCTCTCAACTCCAAACCAAGCCTATTTTCAAGAAGGAAACTTTAACTAGCTTAGCTGGCTATCGTGATTTCATTTTCAACATAGCCAATTACCTTATTCGTTTTTATGCAATTGCCCACTTTCACTTAAGAAATTTGTAAAACTTCAAGTCTACAGGCATGAGTATTTTAAGCACAAATCTAGCAAAATCTGAAACATCATCATATGAGTGGCAAAATGTCTCGCTTTCAAACAAAATCTTTCTTTGGCCCGCTTATATATGTTTGCAACTCGGAAATTCTTCAGTTTCGTACACGAGAAAGTTGGAAGTTACATAGTACTCACACATTCAATGCGATGAAGTGAGTGTCTTGTTCTATAATGTAGCTGAAACCTTTTAAAAGAAAATTCATATTATGTACTCCTTTCGTGTCAAGAATGTACGATGTATGCCACATCGTACGTATTTGCAAAGTTGTCTCTATTCACTCAGAAGTCAGTATTTTCTGCAATGTAAATAAATAAGCCTTAAGTTTTCCTGTGTCGTACATTGGGAACCGAATCGTCGTGGGTTTATCTATTTATCAAATTATACTGCCACACACGCACATTGCTATTTGTGATTTTATTACATATTTTGAATACTTTATTTCCGCTCAGAAGAGAAATTAAAATAAAAGCATTTTGTGACAGGAAACGAGAAAATCTATGCATGCTCCCCTTTTTATAGTGCGACAACAGTCAACATCTTGCTAAAAGCTTCCACTCAATGGGTTTAGATTGGAAGTGTATTCATATGCTTTCTCCTCTGCTTTCTTTGAGTAATTTTGTTACAGAACGTCAATGTTTGTGCCCGAAACACGTAAAAACGAACGATTGAATGAACTTGAGTATGTACGTTTTTGGCGCGTGCAACAACGTACGTGGAAAGGAGAACTTAAGTCACGGAGGAAAAAAAAACTCAAAGGAGCCGTGTGTGTGTGTATATATAGTACTACGCGCGAGCTTGTAATGGAATTTTTCTATCATGGCTACTTCCGTTTCCACTCCAGTCATCATCAAAGTCATCCTCGTGGTTTCTTGTTTGGGAAAAATTCCAAGGTAAAAAAAATGCCAGGGGAAAGTGAAAGCTATAACCGTACTCTCCCTCTCTTCTTCACATATAAACCTACTTGAATGTACCGAATCTACTCAGAATCCCACAAAAAGTTACCGTCTTTATTCTTACTTTGTGTCCAAAATGACGAAATATTTTCTTGATAAGTACAGGAAACGTAAAAAGTGCGTCGTCGCTGCGGTTTCTCGTTTAAACCTCAACTCTTTGAACTCCCCTGCTTGCTTCCAGAATAGAAATAAGCTCAATTTTGTAACTGTAAACCTTATATTGTTTGTATATCAGCGGATCACTGCCACTGCTTGACTGAAAGCTTGTACATATCTGGTCACAGAATTACATAAACTACCTAGCTTTTGGACTTGCGTTCGAAAGAGAAAGTAGTGCTACTTTTACCAGTTTTGACAAAATCTATATTATTTCGATGGAATGATAAAGTGTATAAAAGTAGTATTGGGCTGGCTTTCCCAAAATTTACAGAATCATTCATCCCCAATACTTACTCAAGAATGATAAAACGTGACTAAATTGGAATCAAGTACACGTTAGACAAGTACACCAAAAGAAAGTATCATTTTTTAATACTCGCCTTTAATGGTATGATGGTTAATACTTAAATTAAAATCTACTACGGTCGCCAGCCAGCTTCTATACACGGACAGCATTAAAACTTTGTACTTTGCNAAAGAAAGTATCATTTTTTAATACTCGCCTTTAATGGTATGATGGTTAATACTTAAATTAAAATCTACTACGGTCGCCAGCCAGCTTCTATACACGGACAGCATTAAAACTTTGTACTTTTCAACCACTTCATTTTCATTTTTATTATTGCAGCAGGGCTCCTTTTTAAAAGGAGCCCAAGTGAAAAGGGCGTGCTTGTTGAATGGAATACTAAAACCAAAATTTTCGTCGGTAGTTTTTTCCTGTGGTACAGGGTCTGTAGAAGTATACATTACATGTCCTTTTCCTCCTGTCCCATCACATTACCCATTACCTCTACTGCCTGTGTGTCTTCCGGGTAGAACATATGTTACCACGTTATACTATTATGTGCTCCCTGAAACTCTAGTCAGATTTCATTCTACTCCCCTAAAAGTAGCATTTTATGCATGAATGAATGATGAATGAGGGTGCGTGAACTTTTTCCCTGCATGCATGAATACTTGATCAGGAGGAGGAACAGCGTCACATCAAGCAGGCGACCTACACGGATATACCTATGCACACACACACGAGCTGATATAGAAATTGGATATACCGACGTACGTACGTTCTATTTAAGCATTTGTAACTTGCCAGTTTGTTCTTGTAAATCGTGCTGCTTATTTTTCCAGAAAATATGTTTCCCATCTCCTTGCTTGCATACATTTTGCGGAGTTTTATTATTTGGGAATGCTTGGCATGCTCGTGAAGGACTGCGTATCGCTACAATCCTAATAAAATAAACATGTAAGCCGCTCAAGATCCTAAAATAGGTTTGGTACTTAACGTGCTCGCCTATGTAAGCAGCTACTTTCCATATCATTCTAATTTCTACGTAGTCCTTGTCATCCTTATCCCCGGTCTCGTCGTCTCCATCGTCGTCGTCATCCATTTATCCGTAGCTGCTTTTGCTCCTGAATTTGTGATTATTTCCTTATCTCCGTAATTGGCTGCAATTATTGAGTAAACATTTAGAGCAATTTAGTCTGGCACACACGCATCACGCACTTTTACCCGCTCATATGTATGCTTAGACTAGTGTACCACCACTCCAAATTTTCTCAATTTCCTCTCCCCCGCCCTACGCAGCAAAATCCTCAGCTCCAGTCAACTTTCCACTTGTACTTGCCTCAACTTTTTCTGTAATGAATAATACATCGCAGCAGAAAGTGAGAGAGTGGAGGAGAGGAAGAAGAAGAAGAGAAAGCTTCTCTGCGAACCCAAAGAATTTTTTTCCGTTTTCGTTTCCTTTTACTTTCCCCTTCTCTTCATAGTCATTTTATTTGATGGCGATGATACTACTGTTTTGGCAGGGGTGCACCAAAACTTTTCTCATGCAACTTTATTCCCAACAGCAATGATAGCAGTGGGGTGATAGCAGCAATGCATATAAAAACAGGGAAAGTGCATGCCGAGTTCTTGATGACTGCTTTTACTTTTTTCCATGTATGCGTTAAAGGTAGTGATGAGCAAGAAAGGAGAAATAAAATGTGCAATGTTTAACTAACTAAATCCCTGTAATAGTAGACGCTTTTCTCGTTCAGCTTAGTCACCCAGAAGGAGACACGGTTTAAACGTGTTTTGGTACAGCGACTTGCTGTATCTTTCCTGGAACCGGGTTGGATGAGCACTTAGCTGCAAGTGGTGGTGTTATTCGTAACATGTGTCGCTTCTGCCGCTGTGAATAATGTCAATGGCAGCAATAGCTCTAGAGGATGGAACTAGCAGTGCATTTTGTTCAGCTCAATTAGCTATGGTGTAATAGGTACGAGCAGCTGAGGTCAGATAGGGAGAAGAAAATGAAAAAGCTGTTGAAGGAGAGCTGTTGTTGGAGAATGGAAGATACAGTAAGGTACATACGTAGTAATAATGTAAGTGTACAAAATGGTTAGAGTGGTAGTCCATGTTTGTGTAAGTTGTCTCAATTACAGGGACGAGAAAAAATTTCATTCAACTCGTCATTATCATCGTCGTCGTCACCTACACGAACGATGTGAGTTTTTAGTTTCCAGCATGGTTTGGTAAACAACTTTCACAAAGCCAGTAAAGCTGTGAAATTTGTGAAATATGAGCTTCCAGTAAAACATTTGTAATCAATATCAAAATCACCTCTCAATTGAATTGATTAAAATGACAATAGCTTTTAAATGAAAACTATCCACACACCAAACATAAATTGTATGCCTCAATTTACGATTAAAAATTTCAATTATCAGTAATCGTCGGCCACAATTGATATTCTTAAGTTTAATTTATGATTATTTTCAAAATGGAGGCAAAATGCCATTCAACAAATTAAATGCCTCAATTTACGATTAAAAATTTCAATTATCAGTAATCGTCGGCCACAATTGATATTCTTAAGTTTAATTTATGATTATTTTCAAAATGGAGGCAAAATGCCATTTAACAAATTAATTTCGCTAATAAAAACTAAGCACACAAAAGATATAAAAACGATATGTTCTTATAATTTACGACATTTTCCTAACTGCGACATCTATAGAATGTATGTACGTCCGGTAGGTAAAAAGTTGACTATTGACATTCAGACTAGTTAGACAGAAACAATGACGCTAATTTCTCTTTTGTCGAGAGGAGGGTGCACTGTAAAAAATCGATGTTATCCCGGTCGCTTGTACTAAAATTCCTGGGTTTTCCTTAACTGCAGCAGTCCGTTCGGCATTCCAACTTGCAACAATATATTTTCGAGGGGCCAAATTCTACAGATTCACAAAGCATTCACCAAAATACCATCTGCTCATTGTGCACACCCACACTGCAGACTGCACTTATTTGACTGAACTATGTCGTTGGTTTTATTGTAAAATCTTGAAACAAGAACGTGTTACATGCCTTTCTAGTGTATCCCATTCC
Source organism: Callyntrura guangdongensis (assembly GCA_027744295.1). Taxonomy (NCBI): domain Eukaryota; kingdom Metazoa; phylum Arthropoda; class Collembola; order Entomobryomorpha; family Paronellidae; genus Callyntrura; species Callyntrura guangdongensis. The sequence goes on from JAHZNB010006077.1 coordinate 9,713, forward strand.
TCTTTCTTCCTACTTTATGTTGGTTACTTTCAATAAAGCAATTCAACAACTGCCCCCTCTGACAAAAGTCCCAGTGGTTATATATCTTTCGTAATCGTTTCTTTTCCATTTTAAAAGGATTTTCATCGAAGTCCTAGCTGATGGTCATATGCCTATATAGTAATAATGCTCTAGTTTCTTTGTGCAAACAGCCATGTATTTTTCTCTCCACAAATGTTTTTTTTTCACGACATCACAATTAACTCAAGAATGTAATGCAACCTGAGGCCAGTTATGTACTGTCACTATAATTATTATTGAGACAAGAAAGCACTGTGTTGATGCTGACCAAAGGAAAATTTATACGAGAAGAAGAACAATTTATACCTAAAATGAGATCATTAACCCTGTATTTAGTTTTTTAAAATTTTTTAATTTAGTAATAAGGTAGCGCGGATTCAAATTATGATCATCATATCGAAAGGAAGGAAGTCGTGAACAGTTTGTAAAAATACATGGAGTTAATCCAGTAAATTGCCCGTCTGCCTTAATAGGGTTGAGTTGATGCATGTTGAAGTTTGATAAAAAATGTTGCGCAACCACTAACCATATATGAATGCCAGTGGCTCACTGGACCAAAATAGACACAAAATTTTCAACTATACCTGTATTTGACTAT
>JAHZNB010006078.1:0-12103 GCA_027744295.1 Callyntrura guangdongensis
AAGACCATTTATCTAAATCGTACAAATGCAAAATAATTTGTCATAAAATCTTACCGTACGTAATATTAACTACTTTCTGTTTATTGATAACTTAGTTCTGGGCAAAGTCATGCATGCAAACGTATTCTCGAATCGGTTTTTATAAGAATTATGGTCTCAATCATAATCAAAGATGAAGATTAAGCCAAGTATATGTCAATAATAGAAAAAGTTCTGTATCAAGTAGAAAAAATGAAGCTTGTACAAGAAACAGTTATACGAGTTGTACCAAACTCGTTGAGTAAAATGGGGAAAAATCTAAAATAGTAAGTAAAAATCGACTAATATACTTTTCTCTTTCATTCCAATTTTCACGCTTATCAGAACGTTATGAAATGTTGTTTCACGTTCTCCATCATTTTTCTTTTCACTCCTGCCGTTCACCAAAAAAACTGGCGTAGTTGAGCAAGAAAAAAAATTGCTTGTAAATTGGAAGAAAATTGAGTCGAGTAAAAACCCGGACTGTATACGAATGACAAGCTGCATCAGGAATGTTGACAGAATGTTGACTTTGCTGACGACAACACAACAACAGAAAAATACAATCAGAGAGAAAAATACGAAAAATAAGTATTTCGATAATATTATTATTAGATATGTTGTGTACAAAAACTATTTTCCCTGAATGCGTCGCATTTTTATTTCGTTACTGAAACTTTTTTTTTAAGATACAGCAAACTGCAATTTTTTCCTTGACTTGACTTATCCACGAAGGTTACGCAAACTTGCTTAATGTCTTTCCTTCATTTGGCCAAAAGTTAAGTTTCGGCTTTTTTGTCGCTAGCTTCAATTGCTACAACAATACTCCTACCCGGTTACTTTTATTTGTTGTGTACTTGATGTCGAGCTGCTATGTTGTCGTGTTGTGGTGCAGGAAGTAAAGGATTTTTTATCCTTCTGATTATTATTTCCGCCGATTGGGAACTTCATCTTGTTTTCTCTCCCTCCTTTTTTCACTCTTTTTCTTGTTTCTGTATTTTGCGACAAAAACATATCCATTTGAGAGCCAAAGCAACGGAAAACGGAGACCAAAACGCGGCATCTTTTACAACACTCACGTCTTCAACTCTCAAAGAGATTTATACGCTTCCACACAAAAAGTATGTATAGCACACATAAATCCGTACATGTACGCTTTATCATACTGATGGTATATTTAGTTCTAAACACAAGAGCCGTTTTCCCTCTCCTCATTATTGGAAACGGAGGGAATTGTCGCGGCAATACTACATATAAGTAATAAATGTTGGAAATGAATCCGGCAAACGTCCAAGTCCCTGCACTACCAAGGGTACTTTTGCTGTCGCCTTTCCCTCTCTGCATGAACTTTGCTGTTTGATGCTGCTCCACGAAGGGGGAGAGAGAGAGGTAAAAAGGAAGATGATGATATGTGCTACAACAGCGTGTATACATCACTATATCCTTCCCATGAAGATTAAACGTTTGCCAGTTATTCCCTCGTCTGCTCAAGACCAGCAACGACCACTATCACATCTTACATCACAAAACTGAGAGAAAACAGCAGACAGAAGGAGAGTCAGCATGGCACACACACATCACTTTCACGTTCCTTGTCTTCCTCGTCCTACAATGCATGGTCCTATGGTGGTCTCGGGTCTTTTATATTTATTACATGTCCCATCGTAAAGCACCACACACAGAGACACACAAAGCCTGGAAGCACACGTTTTTTGGTGCGTTCATCGCCCACTTTCTCACACTTTTTGTATTAAAGTATGTGTGTATGCATGTATATGCTCCCGTTACAATGAGCGTTTTTACTTTCATATACTTGGCGAGGGTGAGAATAAGAAGAAAAAAAGAATGGAAAGGGACAATTGTAGTCGGTTCAGTAAAATAGAGTGAAAGTCAAATAGACACATGATGGTTTTTGTAGTGTATCCAGATAAGTATATGATGAGGAAGGAAGAAAAGCATGGACGCGTGACAAGGAATATCTCCCTCACGCTCGGCAAGGTTTTTTAACTGTGTCCAAAAATGTGTAATAGCCCTTCCTGTTTTACACTCAAGCAAAAGCTGCGGCGGTAGCAGTGTAAACTAGAAAGTTGTACTGTAGCTGGTAATACTTGTATACAGCACGAAAGCCTGAAGAGAAGGTAAAAGTTGTGGGTTTTATGATCCTAAAGAAGACGAGAGTGAAGAGTGGCGGCGAATAGGTTTAAAGGAATAGTTTGTTGTATAGCGCTGGAAATGGTGATGTATGTAACGACGACAGTTTTTCTTGATGATGGGGTGGTGGCACGTAAAAACTGATGAGTCGCGAAGAACGATTTATTTCTCAAGAGTTTAAGTACGTGGAACACACATGGATGTCGTGCCGAGGAGTGCCCTGATGCTGATCATGATAACGGTGTGGATGAGAGAGAGAGAGAGAGAAAAGGAACACAAGCTTTTGTCGTTGATTTGACTGCATGGTATGATAAAAGAGAATGAGAGAGAGCTACCTTATTACTTCACGGTGGTGCAAACCAGTTTTCGTTTTCACGTACTTTCCCCCCTAAAATGGAGGGCAACCCGAAGGAAACATGTTGTATCTGTAGTATTTGTGTGAAAGTATACACTATACACACAAAAAAAGCTTTTTTTGCTTTCACGTACAAAAAATGATAGCATCGAAAAATGAGATAAAGCTTTAAATCACGGAATGATTGCTTTATAACATTGAGATGATCACAGATCACAAAAAACTCTTGAGCAATAAAAACCTTTTTTATATCCATTGGCCAGCCTTCCCTCTCTCACTTTCCTACATGCTTGTTTTATTTCGTTCCTCTTCATTTTCTTTGATTCTGCTTACCTTTCTCCTTCGTTTCCGTTACTCAATACACGCTGTTGGGATTAAAAGCATCAAGTATCAAATCAGCAAAGAGAGAAAAACAAAAAGGAAAAATGTGCTTAGAATTGAATGGATGCAGTGTAGCGCTAGAAAATGGAAAAGAAAAAAAAATGAGATTTTTGGTTCTAAAAACCCATCTTCACAGGAAAACGCGTATACATTTTGTACGCTGGATGATCCTATAAATATACTGGGCTTCTAATAAACTCCCCGTATAGACTATGGACACAAAATACGCAGCAACATTTCGAGGAAACAAAACTGTACGACAAAAACGTAAATAAAAAGAAGAAAAGAAAAAAAGCTTTATTATTTTCTACTACAAAGATATTCTTTCACGACGCTGAGAGAAACTAGACAATGTTATTAGGTATAAAGATAGAGTTCTTTTGGTAGTTACTGATCGACAACAGGGAAAATAGGAAGATACAACACGCAGGGCAGATGCTTTTTGTGTTCGTAGGTGGGCACATATATTCTTTGTCAATTTCAAAGTCAGGTCAGAAACACTAAAAATTGATTTCTTCCATACATTTTCACCCAGCAGACGCACTTAGTTCACTAAAAATGGATAAAAGCCCATCGGGTTGGCATATTTTCAATCTGATTCTGTAATAATATATTGCTTTCACAGCGGTATAAGCATTATTGTTCTGGAGAAAGCATAAGTAAAAAAATTTACCAATTTATGTAGTGTTATGACGAAATGGCTGGGAAGAGAAAAAATAATGTGTAGGAAAACAGTTGTCGTTGCCGTTTTTTGAAAATGGTCTGGTTACGGATATTTTTGTAAATTGCTTAAAAGGTATAAAATATGTTCATGTATGTAGACGTGGGATCATTTTATCATCTTTTTGGTATACAAGCGGCGTGCATACGTATCGAGCATAATAGTGAAAATGCCAGGGTGAGATCATCACAGCGGTTCTTCAATATAAAACACAGTCATGGCTTGGATGTGTGTCAATTGGGTATGGAAAATAGGTAATACAGGAAAAATGGGAATAAAAAGAGAAAGAAAACCACACAGAGACATTTGCTAGAGAGCAGTTCAAGCTCACAATAAAACCTTGTCGTCTCTTCTATTTGCCTGTCAGGCGGAGTATTAGTAGAAATGAATAGCAGTGGAGAGAACGATGTCATAATACAAGTAGTGGGTATATAACTGGACGAGCATAAAAAATTCACAGAACGCTCCTTCATGTCACCCTAATGGTACAATTTACTGGGAAAACGATCTCACCAGTGGTGTATAATGGCTAATGACAAACTCGCTTCTAGAAAATGCGACTCTATAGGATGTTATCGCGCGATTATTAAACGGAACGATGATGATAACAATATTTACTAGATTATGTCATTTCTGGGTAGTATTATCGCTGATAAAATCTCATTAGCGAATTATGCGTTAACTTTATTAAAGGATATTTGATCACCAATCGTGTTTAATCTGATGTTAATACACTACCATTAACATGAAAAGTGTAGATTGAGGCTAAAAAACGGTTCGGGATAGCTAAAAATGTGTCTTTCAAATATTTTTGGTGGAACAAAATGTCAAAATGGGCAAAGAACGAATTTTCTGTTAATGTCATGTTGACGTGCGGTGGCCTGTTTTTATACTAATAGAATCATTGTTGCCTGCTTTGTAGCCACAAAAGATTCATTTGAATTAAAAATCTGTATTTTGGAAAAGCATTTTATTGCAAGGGAACTGAACGGGATGCTGGGGAGCAGAGAAATATGATTAGAATTAGTGTACTTGTTATAAGGACCATTCAAACAGGCTTATCCTGTATTCTAGGCCACTTTTTGAAGAGAAACTCAAAACTCGCTACTCTGTTGGTAATCCATTCATTATGAAATCCTGTCAACTACAAACTAATGACATGAATTTCTTAATATTCGTTAGATGTTGATGTTACAAACACATCCTGTCGTGTATTCGAATATTAGCATTACCGTAAATAAGCAATAATAGGATTGCTACATCTTTCTCCCATTGCGTACAAAAACATCAAAAAAGCGTGCGTAGGAGGAAAATGTCATTTCCTTCGTTTCTTTATTAATAGGTAGCGTATCTGTTCTACTCTTGCTCAATGCCTTTTTTACGCATCATCTTCTTCCACATCTGACGCGTATCTAACTTGAAGAAAATACCTGGTTTGATTAAAAACTGTGTATTCATACCAGTTCAGTCATCTTATTACACTGAGGAATCTTCTCATCGCTTTCATCATGTTTACATTCTCGGTTCTCCTGAGAGACGACGAAATCATATACTCACAGAAGAAAATTGCCATGAAAAAGGGAGAGGAAATCTCAGGAGAAGAAAATCCAGATTATTTTGAGATGTAATTTTTTCTTATAAAAAGATGTCTCATTATGTTAGACTTCTATCAAAGGAGGGTAGGAAGCTTTTCATAAGCTTCTTTAATGCAAATGAGGTCTAGGAACACTAATTAGTCTGACAAAATATTTCATTCTATGTCACAGTTTGCAGACGACGATGTTAACATTTTTAATCTGGTGCTGAGCTAATTATAAACAGATACAAAAAATACAAATCCTGTGTATTATATACAGAATTTTTTCCAGTTTTTCACAAAACACTTTTTCCCCTTTTAGAACATTTTCGTGCTTCTTCCTATTGAAAGTATTAAATTTTTGCAGCATGCTTATATGTGGCATATGTGGTGTTCCTTGTATGACATTAAAATATATTTTAGTTTACATAAAAAACAATATAGTAGGAGAAGCAGTATGTGCAAACCATTTGTTTCAGATAATTATCTCTAATTATTTACATTTGCATTGCCTTAATGACTTTAATGAAAAAGTCAATTTTTTACGTAGTTGCGGAAAAAACATAATTTTTGAAAGTACATCTTAAAAACAAGTTGTTGCATAAAAAGAGAAAGAATGCTACACACTGGAGCGCACATTGTTTAATTTAGCTGTAATGTCTACAAAATGCACTTAACAAAATTGTGTGTTATTCCTCAAATGATAGAATACGTAAATGTACAAAAATACTTTTATGCAGCGGTTTTGCTTTTTGGGAAGGCACAGTGTAATTTAAATGCAAAAATCATCAAAAGTAGTCAGAGAATTCATTTAAAGGCAATTTTATTCGAATCAAGTAATAAGGACAGATGCACGATTCCTCTTGAATTACCTTTCATTCTTTTATTGTGTTATCTGTGCAAAGCAACAACCACTTTTCTCTTTCATCTGGCACAGACAGTGGTTGCGGTGCCCAGTTTTTATTCTCCTTTTTATTTTTGATCCCATACTTATTTACATTTCCGGTTGGGTGCACGTTGTACAAGTACGTGGTACCCAAAACACGGTGGCGGCGGGTACACTTTACAAAAGATAGGGCCTTCCCTCGGTTTTATTTGTACTCGTACGGAAGCAAACAAGGTTGGAGGATTCCCACAACAAGGAAATTAGCCTGTGTCCTAGTGAGATTTGATGAAGACTTTATGCCGTGCATGATGGACTGCTTGAGCACATCCTGTTGTAGTAGTACAACCAGCAGCAGCGTCAGAAGAACTGCTGCGCTTGTTGAAGTTGAGTGAAAGCCTTGTTGCATTTGTTACTACATTTCTCAGAAAAAAACTTTCCAACAACTTTCCATGCAAGTTTGCATTCACTCTGCAGATATAATCCATTATTAAATAATAGTTTGTAATGTAAACTTGGAAGGATGCCTCAGCGTCAGTTGGGCCAAAGAGGGCGAAGGCATTAATAAAAACACGCATACGAAGTGAAAGGAAGGAATATGCTAAAATTTACAGACATATGCAATCCTTTTGCAGCACACGTTCCAAACCTGTATGTGCATATTATTAAAGACTACGAAGGTTACCTATAAACAAACATTTTTTATCTTTTATACAACTTCATTCTGTCGCTGCCACATTGTCAAATTGTGTTTTATGGTAGCTCGTGTAGGATTCTTAGTTCCGTTCCCGTATGGTGTTCTGGTTCTTTTTTGTTGACCGGGGGAAGGATTAAATATTCCTCTCAGCATCATACCTTGTTTCTACGTTTTATATTTTTTGCTACATTGTTATACTCTTAAAATTCAATTCAACAATTTGAGGACTTTGCTTTCTGAGGTGTTTCAGTGTAAAAAATATTATTTCTTTTTGTTTTCAGTTAGATACCCAGTTTCTGTAGGCATTATACTTCAAACATCATATATTATACAGTAACATTTACGTACATAATTATAACAACAAAATGGAAAGTTGGTTTAGTTAAGTTCTTTACTTGCTCACAAAATTATATTTAAGTTGGGTAGATTGCCCTGTAGAAATATCGGTGAAGCATGGTATAAATAAATATAACACTTCTTTTTGTTGCAGTTATGTAGTTATTTTACTTCGAGCTTATTTGTAATGGAACAAGACTAGGTGGTTTCTCACTTAATTTCGATGTGTATATATCGTGTGTGTACTGTGTACACAATTCTAGGAGAGAGAAACTGAATAAAATTTTGCATAGTTATAAAACACGGCTAAATTTTTTGTACATTCAAATATGTTAACGATGTGTTACATGTATGTTTGCAATTTACAATTTACGCTGATCCGATTTGGACTAAGAAAATATTTGTCACTTTTTCGGGTTACACAGTAAATAAACTTGAAAATAAATACAAATTAGCGTAAAATTGGGACAAAAAGTATAAAATAAAGCATTTGTAATAGGAAATAGTACTAATATTTTTTCGGTGCTATAAAATGCATGAAGCTGATCAATGAACACTGTGGTTCAATTTTCTGAATCTTTTTGCTGTTAGATTTAATTTTTATAGACAAATGTGCAACGATATGCCTACCAAAGAAGCTTTTAATAGTTTGCAACACTCTTAAGTTGGATTAAAAAGACAAAAATTATTAGAAAGTTGAAATAATATTAACATGAAAATTTATATGTAAATGTTCCTCTTGGAATTATGATGGGAATGGTTTTTGTAAATGATTTTTTGTGTATTTGATAATCACATCATTTTCCTTATTTTAAGCCAAATAAAGGACTGTCCCTGTTCCCATAAATACGCGTATCCGTTCATCTATTAGCGCCCTACTAATTATAAGGTTGAGTAGTTTATCTAAATTGTCGGTCAAATTTGTCCAGGTGGAGCTGGTGTTCCAGCCCCGAGGTTTTCTGAAACAACTCAACCTGATGTTGATACATTATTCTGTTTATTACGCTACTTTAACATCTGCAAAACATATTACCTTACTACATCATCACTTGATGATACCTCCCTAAATACTTATCTCGCTATTTGATAAACATTTTACAGAGAACCACTGTCAGACCTTCGTAAATACCTTCTCTGAGTGAGTTCTCTTTTTTGCTCAACAATTCATAATCTTCCTTCCTTGTGTGAGTTGCCCACTTATGGTCGTGGCAAAATTCAGTTGATACTTTCAGTACATTTTAGGATACACTTGCTACAACCACTGCACTATAGAAAATATAGAAATGCTTGACTGACTTCATCATCACATCTAACCACTTCAGAAAAGGATAGTAAATTCAGTTCCGGCTTCGCAATTTAACCAGTAAAATTAACAAAATTTCAAGTAATCCCTCAGTGTGTGTAGGTCGGTCTAGCATAACAATTTTCCAAGTGGCTGACTCGCGCAATAGGAAAGGTAATTTTCACGGGACTTTCATTTTACACTCTCCAAGTAATTCTAAACGCCTCTGTCAGCAAAATCGTCGTCATCACCATTCCACTGGAACTCCACGTCTCTGGCAGTGCTGCTGCTGTATTGAATCTTCTCTGTAGATTATACCTACACTTTGTACAACTAGTCAGAAACACGTATATGCAGGTAGTAAAGTAAAGTAGCTGTTAGGTTGTAGAACATGCTTTCTGTAATACAAAATAAGGGTTGAGGTTTTCAGGCAAATTTCTCTTTTACTCACTCTGATGCTTTCTCTCATCACATTTCCCGTTTAACCATTCGACTGAAAATTACTTCTTGGAAATTATAATAGTACCCGGTACAGTTAGTTGCTTGCTACCACAGGCTACATAATAATAATTCTACACAAAACTCATAGCAGTATATTTTGGTATTGATTCTTTCCCACCAGCGGTATGTTATCGCATTAAAGAAATTTTCTCCGAACTCTGGATTTAATATTATTCATGAAAGATTTGTGACTTAAATTTTAACCTGCATAAGCATGTACTCATATAACATACCTATCATAAGTACCCAGCATTATAGGGATGGTTGACTCTAGAAAAAAATCAAAATCGTTTCGCATAACAAACGACTTCATTTGACTATGGCGGTGGTGTGGTGATATTCCAGAAAATTGGATTCGTCATTATCTGGAGGCTTGTTCAGCTGAGCTCATATACAATTCTCTGGCATCCACTTTGCAGTTCGTATGTACTGTGTACGTACAGTAAGAATTGTTAGGTAGGTAGCCCAATATGTCACGTTACTTGTGTTCACTTTTCCGCTTGCTTGTACTTACACTCATTGCTCGTCGCATTTTTTTTTATTAAAATAATCCTTGATCGATATACTGCTCCATTCCAATTTAAGATTACGCTTCTGCTTCCGAAGTTACATGGAGAAAATTTACATAGGCTGTTAGATTTCTTTAGGCTTAAAATATATAGTTTTGCTACCAAAGCATATAGATTAGGTGACATATGTACTTATGTATATTAGCTTGCATACAAAATTAGCCAGAAATTTCACCCGAATAAACCTGACGGTAAAAAATGACCTTCTGAAAAAATGAAGGATAACGATGAAATTGTATTTGATGCCTTTATTACTTTATTGGTTGGAAATACTGGCTTTATATCGTCTTTTTATCATTATTATTATTAATATTATGTATGAAATGCAATGCAGGCAAAAAGAAAGAAAAGCTTATTGTAATAGGGAAAGGCATAATGATACAAGTTTACACATGAGCTTTCCCCACAAAATCGCGTCAATAGAAAGACATATCATCAATCTAGCTCCTCTATTCCATATTTCCATCTATAAAGTAATCAAACGTTACGATCTTCACGTTGATATCTTCCATAAAAAAATAACACTGCCTGTACGAGAGATAAATTATAGCGTGTATAGTTACCATTAAGAACATATTTTTGTTTATGGCTGGGATATACATACGCATATTATTTATATCATCCATGTAAGCATATATTATAATAATATGAAATGGTACTAGAACAGAGATGATGATCAACACACAGGCCACCTATTATATTACTGCCAGCAACATGTTACAGTTCAAATCAATCTGCTTTCACTCTTGGCATTCACTCAAAAATCTGCTCCTATTTCTTTGCATATTTCCATTATGCATAATATAATAGAATGAGTTTTGGGGGGAGCAAAAATTGTTTGCAGTGGCACTAAACACGAAGACTGCCTGCCTCTATGTGCATATATGTCGATGTTTTTTTCATCATTTAGATATTTTTATAGTACGATGACGATGACAATGACAATTTACTCGTGTTCAAGTGCACCCAGTTACGGATCAATTTGACCATATAGTTTTCTTTTGAAAAGTGATTGAAATGAAAATCATGATGACGATCGTGATGGTTATGATAATAATGGTAAATTGTGTGCGTTTGCTTACATAAAGCAGACACTATTATATTTGCTTCCCATTTTGCGTGCAATATGCATGAGCATGCAAAGTAAACAGCTGTAAAGTAATGCCTTTCTCGATATGGTCTTAGTTTCCCTCCTCAAAAGAAAAAAAATCATTTGTGAAAAAATTCTGCCCTTTTTCTTCCTCCTTACACTAAATAAAAGGGTTTTGCATACTGTAAACCATATACCACTACTAATAGAATATAGCACATAATATATACCTAAACGTATATACGATAAAAAATATGTAGGTATATCTATTCCCTTGATGGAGCGACGGAGCAAGACGAGAATACTTTGTTGATCTGATAGTTATAAATGATCTTTCCCCCTTTTTTATTCTTTCTTCGTCGTCTTTTTCCTTCTCCTTGGGTTCCCTCTTTCTCTCCACTTTTCATTTTTGGCTTGCCGTATGTAATGATGTGCGTATGCATTCGCTACGCATATACGCACTATTCCTTGTGTGTGTACACATGCATAGAGGGTGCAATGTCACACAAAACATTAACGTTCAAAGGGTATTAGCCTCACAGACGTACAGACCAGTTTTCCTCTGTGAGTTTTCTCTATTAGCTGTATCTATTCTGAGCTGTCTTTAGCCAATAATGTAAAATGTAACTTAGTACCACTGCAACGCACACATGGAGAGGCTTTATCTTTTTTCAAGTGAAATGCATGCACCGACATATGGATTTATTGCGTGTATCTTCTTCCTTTTAGAATGACTGCTCATTCATTCCCTTTCTCAATCTATCTCTCCGATTTCTCTTCATCGTGTCGCGGTGTCGTTACGTCTTAGACTGGGGAATGTCGTTGTCGGGGCCGTGAATATGGGTATAGTGAATGGTGTGGTGTTTTAATACTTTTTACTGGCGTCGTTTTGTGCATGGACCAAATAAACCCCCTTTCAAGTGGCGCGTCTTTGCCTGCCAGTGGTATTGAATACGATATCCTGTGATAATGATACTTTTACTTTTTACAACCAATAATAATCTGTATAAGGTATATGCATACCCTTAAGCAGCTGCTAAAGTGTGGGAGTGTATATGCTATATATATGCTGCTCACATAACACAATATATTTTATCCGCATTATACCAACGTGACGTCGTAAAAGCGACTTTCTTTTCTTTTTACCGTCACCATTGAGGGTATCTTTCTGTAGACTTATGCATTATGTTTGTACTACAATGAATGCACCATCATCGTACAACATAAAATGAACACAGCTGACACGACCATATTATCGTTGAACCAATATCGTTTCATTCAGCTAATAAAATGTATTTTACGATGGAAAGAAATAGATAATATGACACGTAAAGGTTCTTTGTTCCTTTGTCGTTTATCTATCCAATGTTGCATGTATGTATGTATTCATACACTTTCCCTTTTTTTCTGTGTCTCGTTCTTAGCCCTTTGTACTCTGTGTTTTGTTAAAACTGTGAAACTGTCACTTTACTGAGAACTCGTGTACACAAAAATGCCTATGTGTTTAGCATGTGTTTATTTAGGTATGAGGCTTCGTTAAACC
>JAHZNB010006079.1:0-25308 GCA_027744295.1 Callyntrura guangdongensis
ATGATGAGTACATTATCTGTTTGGCACGGTAGGGTGCCTATGAGGGAGGGAGAGATTTACTTTTTTGGGGGTAAAATCTGGATTTCGTAATCATAAGATGCAACTTGTATACATTTCGGAAATCGAAGTATACATATGTATGACTTGGCAGACTCAATCTATAAAAAAACAACTGTGAGCAAAGACAATTTTTTTTTGCAGTTTACAGCACTCGTCTCTTTATGGGGGTGAATTAGTGGGGTCAATAATAATGGCTTATTGTCCTGTTTTGTGGCATGCTTATTGAAACAGATTTAAGGTGACGACTACAAATTCCTTCTATTCCGCCGCAATTTAGACTGTATTTTTTTTTACCAACCTCACGTTATACTTTTTAAGTCGTGAGGTTTTTAGTGGTCCATGACCCGTTGCACATTCCAATTCCCAAATCTCCTCTGAAAGCACACCCATAAATACCTCTGCCAGGAAAACTTTTTACTAGGTAGTTTTAAAAAAATATTCAGGTTGGTAGAATTGAAAGAAAATATGAATAAAACTATCATTATCCCTGTTTTTTTTTCATCTAGTATTTTTCCTGTCTATATCTCTCTCTCTCTCCTTCTGTCCTTCCCTCGCTCATCTTTCCAAAGTGCCTTATCTCTCCTCTCTCGGTCCCATCATGCATCCCCGTCATATTTAATGTAAGACTTGAGAAAAATTTACAAAGTGCTGGTATGATGGTAGCAGAGTAAAGCCCCTTTTTCCTCCTCTGAACGGTTCTCTCTCTCTCCCCTCCTCAGATTCCCAAGCCACTCGAACAAGCTCAGCAAAAAGGAAGCGCGGAACGGTCAAGTGAAAGTACGTGACGTGAGAACGACATGACAGGGTATTTACGAAGGAAGAGCAGGAACAGCAGCAGGATAATTTTGTTATTTACGGTCATGAATTCCACTCTCTCTCTCTCTCTTTTGCCCTGACATGCATGCATGGTCTAGCACGGCACTGGGATGATGATGATGATGATGATGGCCTGTGGTTTGTCGGCCTGACTAGCTGCATCGTCATCATTACCCTTCTCCTCCTCCCTACTTCCTTTTTTCTCCTCTACATTTTCACCAGTGGACGCGAGAAATGTAAGAATAGAAAAGGAGATGATGATGGTCATGGGGTTGCTGTTATAGTGTTCCGGGTTCCGTTCCTTGATGTTTTCGTTTCCTCACTCTCGTCGTCTTCTTTCACTGGGGAGAATGGAGCTAGTTACGAGGAAAGTCGATGATGGTCATGTTTTCTTCGCTTTGGGTAGACAGAAATAGGAATAATAATATGCTATTTCAATTTTCGCCTCACATACACAAATGTACACACACACAACTACACACACGCCCATAAACTTATAAGAGCCCTCTACTCCTACTCAACAGTCAAGTGTATGTACGAAGATATTGGTAATTTCTTCTTCTTCTTGCTCCATTTTATTTTCTGCATGATGATGATGATGCAAAGCAAAGTAGCCTTTTACTGGAATAGTCAACATAAAAGGTCTGATGGTCTGGTATAAATTTGGGATTTTTTTTACTGCAAAAGGGAGAATGACGGGGGTGGGCACACTGTTCAGGATCTTCCAAGGATGGTCTCAAAGGCCATCCGGAAAAAAATAGTGGTACGGGTAGTATGCTTTTATGTACCAGACTGACCAGGTGTACAATTCCTAAATTTCCCTGAATCCTCCCAAAAATTTGGAGTGAGCAGGTATCTATTTTTTTTGGGGTACTTGCTTGCAGTTCTGTAGTATGAAATACGCTCTGCGTTCCTTGTGGTTGGTTACCCGGTTTAGCCCACATTATTGTTGGTGCTTTTAGATAGCAGCCCCATTCAGTCCTATAATCTAATCTTCAATCTTGTTCTCTAGTCGAAAAAACGGAAATAATGGCAACGAGGAGAAAATTCTTTTGCAAAAAAAAATATGATAGATGGATAAATATGATGGATGATATTATTCAATCTTGTTCCATCTCTTGCATTACAAATACCAGCATCCTCGTCAACATTATTATTACCGTTATCGTTGAACAGGTCTCCCCAGATTCTACCTCTGATATCGTGCGCTCTCACACATACTCTCCAGTCGCTGGAGAGATTCTCTAGATTTTCCTTGAGAGAAAATGAGAGAGAGAGAGATGCATTGCTGTAGGAGTTACCATATTTCATCATCATCATCATCATCAACTTTCTCACTTTTGCCATCAACATTTCCAAAAAGTCAGCAAAAGCTAGAAAACTAGGGAAAGAGAGAGATAATAATATTGAACAGAGTTACTATCTTTATCCTCCACTCGGAAATAAATTTAGACTTTCTCCGAAATTCTTACATTTTTTTCCCTACATTCCACCCACTACCACCACAGCTTCCACTTAAACTGTCTTGCTGGCTCCGCTAGCGGGGTTTTCTCATCTTCCTCAATCTTGTGTACAGCAGCAGCAGCAACAGCGTTTTTTTTTGCCGCAGCTTTTCCTACCTGTGTGTCTAGTGTATCTAATGGTGCTGCAATGGTAAGACCGGAACGTATGTAACTGTGATAGTAATACGACGTCGGCTAGGTTTATTATTATTATTATTTATACAAGTGGAGTGTTTCATTCCCATAAGAAATCAAAATGGAAACTAGAAGGAGGAGAAGACAAAATCTAAAGGATGAAATAGGAAAAAAATAGAGCGTTATTATCCCATGTATAATGTAACCAGTGGATAGAATGGATATGTCTGTGGGGATATATGATATGCGTCGTATAGACCATATCAAAACGAGCCCAGCATTGCATTTTGATTGTTCCATCACAGCACCACATACACACAGCTTGTTTTTCTAAGTGGAATCCCGACACCACTGCTGTTGCAATAATAAAGACGAAGAGGAATGGTAATACGCGTTGTTTTTGTAACGGAGGAGACGGGGGGAGGGGGAGTGAGAACAAGATGAAAAATATATATGGAGAGAATGAAGTAAAATGGGATTCTGACGACTACTGCAACAATATTGATTATTTTATTAGAAGGTTGACACCTGTCGTCGTCGTCAGTAGCGCAAAAAGCAACCAAGAGAAAATAGGATTAGCAGAGAGAAAAGATGAAGACGAAGAAGTAAGAGGATAGTAATAATAATAAGTGGAATGAATGTCTTTTCTGTATTTGGAAGGGGGTATGAAGAAGATAAAGATGATGATGATGATGCAATTGATTTTGAAGGTGACATGGGTTCTTGCCTACTTACTGCCGTGGCTGTGAGCAAAATTGGAGAGGATCATATGTGTGTGTGTGTTTTTGATTGTGGAAATTTGAGACACCAGGGGTGTGGGTAGTGGTAAATCAGGTATTGGTGTAAATGGATATTGGGATGGAGGAAATGTGTGGAGGGGATGTTGTAAGTTATATGGAAATGGATAAAGTTTCGTGGGGAAAAAAGATTGCGTACAGTGTCGAGTTGGTAGCAAGTAAGTAGCAGTCTACCAGATACACTGGTTTGATTGCTGGTAAACCAATTTTGTCCCAACTGTGGGAAAATAGTAGGCTAGTTTACAAAATTTGAGAAGGGTACCGTTATTATTGCATTGCGTCAGGGTTGAAGAAATTTAGGTTGATAATAATAACGGTACAAACACAAAAAATGTAGAAACATGAAATCTACTGAAAATTTCTAAATTGGAAATAAAATTGGAAATATGTACAGCGGATGATGATGATGATGATGACAACAAGGTGGGCGTTTCCCGTAATTATTTTAATTCCCATCAGTCTCTGCAAATTAATTGAATTATTTTCAGAAAAAAAAACCAGATCAATTTCAAATATATGTATGAAATACATATACAAAATATACTAGTATCGTTGATATTTTGCAGGGCCGCTTCATCGCTGTACAAGACAAACAAACGTGAATTTGATACACACACCGACATATAATACACCAGACACCGGATAAACTTTTTAATTTCGGCTATTTCACATAAGCATGATACCAGTCTTGGTCAAAAGGCAATGTCCTGTGTCCATCGTCAACTGTCTAGCTACAGGGATTATTATTGTTACAACTCAAGTTAATCAGGGCCAGATTCTCTCAAGGGTGGCATCGACAGCGCTACTCTCTGCCATACATAATGTAATCAAGTCATTTTTTAAGCTGCCAATCTGGTACAGCATCACATGGGGACACACACCCATCGTCTTTTTGTACTTTGGCCTTGCGTAGTATTCCTGCAGATAACCAGGTAGAATCTAATACGCTGCTACTGTACAAGGCTGTAATTTTGAACGTGACTATTATATGTACTGTGTAGAGAACAAGCAACGTTGTTAACTACTGAAAAAGTAGTAAGTAGTTAATGAGATGGTCTTCCTGTCTGTCTGTCTGTAAACACGATAACTTTTGAACGCAAAGGAATGATTAAAATTATCATTATTATTTAATTATTAAAATAATTAAAATTATGTTTTCACCAATCGATAGATATAGTCAATAGCTTTAATGAGTATGAAGATGGGGCCGTGGGGTCATCCCCCTGGGCGTCATCGGGGGGTCACAATTTTTTTTCAAATGACAACCATAGCTGAAACTTGGTATACAGATACATAATGAATAGTTATAAATAGTAATAGTATATCGTTTTGCCAAGTTTGACCCAAAATGATTGACCCCCAGGCGGCGTCAAATTTTGGCGGGTGTCGACTTTTTCAGTAGTTGCTTAATAGCGTTACACGCTTCTCGTTGTTGTTGTTTTGGACAAGAAGAAAAGAGTGGTGTCATCCCATGTGTTGCAACAAGAACAACAGCTAACAATAGGAGAATTATTTTAAAATCCAAAGCCAGCAGGCAGGCATGACACCATCATCAGAGAATTGTTGTGCTTGTATTATTTCTGTATATTGCATTTTTATGACTATGTAGCAGTAAAAGAGCAGCGTTGCAGCGAGTTGGATAGTTATTTTATTTTTTTTACCAGGGAGGTATTGAGAATGAAGTAGTCTAAAGTACTAGGACTAAAGGCACGATGATTACTTTTTTGTGTACTCTTTTGGGAAATCAAAAAGTTACAAACAAAAGCTACTACCCAGCAAAGAAACAACAACCAACAAAGAAGAAAAAAACAAAACGGGATAATATACGACAGGTGTAGGCAGTAGGCTGGCAGGAAACAGGCAAGGAATGACAAGACAGTGAAGTGAACAAGATAATAATGATGGTAACCAGCAAAACAGGCACCTATTGGAAATTTGATAAATCGAATAAACAGGTATACTCACAGAGAACTGAGGAAGCACACAAAAAAAAAAAAGTTTATTTATAAAACGCACGACTACCACTACCACCACCACCATCTTGTATAAGCGCTTACTGTCTGTTATCGTCAAGTGCCCAATAATTGCCCAGTACACCAAGCAAGCCGACAGTAGATTCTTTTTAAACACGAGTAACACTATCACTGTACGTGTTCTAATATTATAGAGTTGCGTTGAGAAAAAAATGTATATCAACCAGGATTTATTATTCCCTACAACTTTATATCCCCTTTTTTATCGGTGTTATCGTCTCTCGTGCAACACCGTGTGTGCAAACTGCAACAATCTAATTCACTACTTCATCTTCATCTTCATCATCATCATCACCTCGAACATCTTCCTCCCATAATCACCCACCCCGATCCCCCAACTTTTTGAGAGTACTCAAATTACATTACTTTTTCCTCCCTCTCTCTCTCTCTCTCTCTCTCTGGTACACTTTTACGTAGCAGCCCTCTTTTCTGCTAGATAGAATTACATACCAATATACTACCTAATAATTGAATTGTGCAAAGCTCTCTCACAAAATATTCACACAGTAACGGCTCGTCTCAACTTGGCATTCCCTCATCTTCCTCCTTTTTTTGTTTGCCGAGATGTGTAAAGCTTCTGCAGGCTTTGTGTGGTTACTATGATGATGATGATGGGGCTGCTCTAGCGTAAATAATTTTTGAGAGAAGCCGAAAAAAGAGAAGAGAGAAAAAAATGAACACAAAAAGTAGCAGAATATTACGTTGAAAAGGTAGCAAATAATGTATGTATGCGAGAAAGATAAGATTGCTTGTAGTAGGCTGGGGTAGGTATGGTCTCTCTTGAATCTTGATTGTAACATCGGCTTGTGAGTGTGTCTGTGTGTAATAATAATAATAATAATAATAATAATGTAGTGTTGTGAGTGTACCCCTTCCACCACCAACAATCAAACCAACATAACAACGTTATCGGCTCTCTCGTAATAACAACAATGCATGTATGCCTTCCTTTTTTTCTCATGTTCGTTTTTCGTGTACACTTTCTCAAAAGCCTCATTTTTTTGCTTGGTGGGGAGATTGTGTTGCAAAAAAGATGCTGACACGTTGTGATTGCAAAGCAGACAAAATTTTTGTCTATTCATAGGGCTCCTTTTATTCTCTGTACACTTTTAAGAAGGTAGTTATTTTGACAGCGTCTGCGACGACGCTACTGTGGTGATAGTTAATTTTTTTTATAGGTGCGGGAGTTTAACAACCATACTTAAATGCAGGTAAATTGGTACATAATATATATAAATACTTGCCTTGTTGTATCTTATTGTAGAGAGAAGGAGGTGAATGATGACGGTGACAAAAAAAAATTTGCTAGTGCTGATTGTGCATCTCTGCCGATGATGATTGCTGTCATTAAAAGTAAAGTGGCAGAATAAAGAGTAACGTGAATCCCCGGCAGCAAAAAAGCAGAATGGTAATGATAAAGTGAGAGATTGTTAGTCTGATAGGGAGAGAGAGAGAGAAGAGGAAAAATAAATATGAAGCTAATTATTACAGCGAAAATGGTGGAAAAATGAGAGAATCTTCGTTCACAGTCAGAGTGTACAAACGTTAGTGGTCTCTCTCTCAACCAGTGAATCTAATCTTAATCAGCAGTACTAAAATAGCATTATCCTCCTAATAAGCTGTTGTGGTAAATGTAGATAGCTGTTGTCGTGTATGAGAAATAATTATATTAGCAGTTGAAGGGAAGCAGAGACTGAAGGCAGGGCTTGTGAGGGAGGTGGTGGTGGTGATGACGATGATGGTACCAGAGATCCCCACATAATGGCATTAATAATCACTAATCACCCATCTTAAAAATACCCCAACTTGCCTCTCGCTCACTGTTGCGTTCTCATTACGATACGAACAGTCTACTTGTGTCTAAAAATACCTAATGAAGGAGCACCACACACACCAGTTGTAAGGGAGGTTGAGGTGGTGTAAAAGATGCGACTGCAAAAGTGTGCAGTGAGTGTTCACCTTTTCAGCATCATCACACATTGATAATGATGAGGAGCAGGAGGATAGCACTGTAATAATAAGGAGGATGATTTAAAGGGGGATTTAATCAGTCAAGGGAAGAAGCAGCCAGGGAGCGGAACAGAGTTGCAGTTAGTGTGTGGCAATCATAATAATCATAACGATAATAGTCAGTCTATTTAAAATGGCAAATTTTATACCAGCCGTGTGGTGGTGGTTGTTGTTATTGCAGTAACAATTGGAGTAAGGTTGATTGCTCTGCATTGTTGAACAAGTGCAAAGTACCGATAACGAGGTGTAATTTTTGTTGTGTAAAATACGCACGTCATACAAGTTGTTTTAATGTTTGAAACCGCCCCTTCCCCCTTCAAAAATGGGCTTTTGGGCAGTTTTATGTTTCTAATTACAATTTTCAAGTACTGATAATGCTACTACATGAGAGAGTGGGGTGTGAAGATGCTCCAAAGTTGTGTGGTGTGTGACGTGTGAGAGGGTCTAAAAAAATCAAAAGACGAAAGAAAATCCATGCAGAAGCCAGTAGGAGCAGTGTAGTAGTAGCAAGGAGGAAGAAACGGTTTACGTGGTCCTCCTCATTATCATCACCATTTACATTTGACGTTAATCTTCATCATAAATACAATAAGCATTCTTTGTCTCTGTCTCGAGTGGGGTGTGCTCTTCTCCTTTTACCATGGTCGTCGTCGTCGTCACCAAAGTCATCAGCATAACCGATATAATATTAGCCATAATTAATGGTTGTGTACGTTGTACCTGTGTCTCGTTTCTCGCCTGTCTTCTCACAGAGGTTTGCTGGGGGTGGTGATGCGCGAGGAAACGTGAGAGTTACAAAACGTGAAAATACTCTCGCAGCAGTTGAGAGTTTAAAATTTGTCATCATTAACAAAACTCTTACTAGTGGTGGTACCTATTGTGGTGCGTCGTTTCTCGTACTAGAGAATAAATTTTGAAGATGATGAGGAGGATGATGCAGATTAATAGTGTGCTGTCTCTTCTTCTCACTACTAACACGACTACAACAGCAAACGCCCCCTGCCCCTCATCTCCCCCACCAACATCATCTACCACCACCGTCTCGCTCTCTTCTAATTAACTATTCTCTTATGATCCCATTTCGCCGTTGTTGTTGTTGTTGCTGCACTGTGTCACTTACTCGTGCAATTTTTATGCACTCTTTGTCTCTCTCACTGCGGACGTTTTGCAGGAAAATATAGTCTGTGCCTTTGGCGTGGTGTCTATTAAATTTATTGGCTTGTGTACTGACTGTTATGTGGGGATATAATTACCAACAGCATTTTTCATAGCTCGTGTGTTCACAACAGCAGATCTTCCCATACCCTCTCTGTGTGCTATTATCAGATTTTACAAAAAAAAATTAGTTTATCTTTTTTAACGAAACCATTAATGGGATTTACTGGTTTTTGCCTGGAATTTGTCAATCGTCATTGTCTGCTTTGCTGTTCTCGTTCTCCGTTGACGAGGTGGTACTGCAAATGTCCAACTAAAATTTCCCACGATAGAGGTTTTGCTTTGCAGCAATACAAGCTTTACTCGACTCACGACGACGACCATAAATTGGATTAAAATACAAACGAACAGTCAGGCCAGTGGTGTGTGATAGAGAAAATAACATTTAAACCCTTTTTCTGACTTGTGCGTCTGTGAAAATGCCAAAGTTGTCCAACTAAAAAAAACTTGTGCATCTCTCGAACACGCACACAGTCAGTTTATAAATGGTATACATACATACGTGTATATACATTGCTTCTCTGTTCATTTTTTTCCTGATCTGGCAATTTAGGAAACACAACTTGTCCGACTTTACAAAGACAGGCACGCTCAGAGAGGAGAACACTGAAAGCTCATATTCGAACATACGTCGAAGTGCCAAAAAAGCAGAAAAATATATACAGTCATCTCAGTCAACACCACATTATTATCATCCTGTGTGATCGTCAGTTGAAAAACGAAAAAAAAACGACGGATATTCTCTGCAGCGCTCTCTGGCAAACTGTTTAGTATTTTTGTTGGCAGTCATACATAATAAATTCGTTCACACAGTCACCACCGCGCCATCATCATCATCACCATTATCATCACAAGTTTGACCTTGAAGGTCGTTTTAACATTAACAAACAACAACGAACCAGCAAGAGAGCTCACGAACTAAAAACAAAAATGTACTTTTTAACTGGCTCTCCTCCTCTCTCCTCTCATCTATTTATACAGGCTACGAACATTATTAGTTTTGCATTTTACAATTTGCAACTTAACTTGACTTGTTTCTCGACAACGACAACATCATCATCTCGTCAATATAATCATCATCGAGTGCAGTAGTTGGGGGAAAAAAAATTTTAACTTGGATTTTCGTGTGCTTCGTTCGTGTTAAAAGTTTGGTTTTTAGTCAATGGAGCAAGAATAACAATTTAATCCGCGTTGCTACTTCTTCTACTACTACTGCTACACGCTTGCTGCTGCTGGCAAGCAGAAAAGTAGAGAGAAAAATTATATTTTTGGCAATTTTTTTTTCTATGCAGGTTTACTCGCCGTTGTGGTACATTGGTGTGGTTGATGGTGTGCTTGAGTGCATCAGTGCATTTCTGTGTGTTTGAGTTGTATCCTGTTCGTGTGCTGTTGTTTTTTTGGCTGAGTCTTCTCTCTTTCTATTATTTTAAAGCTCAGTTTCAGCTTTAGCAGCCGAGATTGATTTGGTTTGACACAGTTTCCTTGAATAAATATTATCGTTGTCATCGCCATCATCATCCCCATCAACAGTCGTCGTCGTTTTTTTTTTCGTGCTGTGTTTTGGCTGATCTGTTAACGGCTTTTTGTTGTCCTCAACTACAATCCCCTCCGTAATATTCTAACCAACCAGCAGAATATTATAATAACGTTGCTGTTCCTCTCTCTCCACTGCTGCTGCAGTACATCTTGGAAGCATCACTGCTTCCGTTTATTTGTCGTTCATTTTGTGGTCTGTCCTATTAATAAATCGGCGCATAAATGTATCAGTTCAAGTACATTCAGGAACTGTTCACAAGCATGTCCTCTTCCGCGACGAGTCCAAACACTCTGTCCGATTTTGGATGGGCGGTAATTGAAAATAAAGTATAATGAATGACGAACGAACCACAAATGAAATAATGAGAATGAGCGCGTTGTGGGTTTGTGTGTGTGTGTGTGTTTGTGTATGGCTTTTTTTCTGGGTATTTTTGAAGATGCGTGTATAATTAAGACCAGCCAAGGAATTATTTTGTTAGGCACGACGTGTATCATTATTATATAACTATAACTAGCTATGAATCGCCGCGTTTCCTCTCTAAATTCAGAGAGACAAGATGAGAAAGAAAATCCATAAAAATGCTCAGTTTTTTATGTTCCCTTCGTTATAAATGAGTCATGTAGTAGTAGGACGCTGGGCGGTATTTATTTTAGAATGCAAAATAGTGTTGGAGCGTCTTAGCGAAAGCAATAATGGCTTAAATGAAACTGAACTTGGCTATTTCTTGTGTAATTTTTGTAGTAACCAAACTAATTTGTTCTTTTTCTTCTTCTTTTCAGGCGGATCCCCCCCTTGGTGCGGGAGGCGGGGGCGGCGTTAACATTACTGGGCCTAGAAAGTCGATTTCTATGGGCACAATCCGTGCCGCTACTGAAAACGTCCCAGTGCACTCTCATCACCAAAAACTAAGTAATTTTACTTCCCTTGCAAGTAAGTAAGTAGAGTAAATAGAGAGTAGAAAATAAGAAAATGTTGCAAAAGAAACGTCTGGGAATGGGAAAAGTTTAACTTGTTCTCTTTCAACCACGGCTCGTCTGTCTTCTCGTGTGTGTACCAGTTTTGCTTGTGTCTCTTGTCTTTTTCCCTATCGGGTTTTTTTCGTGTGTATTTGGGTGGCGGCTTAAAAAAAAGCTGTTAAAAATTTAACGATTGAGAAAATAATCACACCAGAGTACATGTACAAACGGCAAATACAATTAACTATATAGCCAAGTGTAGAGGTACAATCAGGATTATCCTTCTCTGGAATAGTAAATCTCAGTATTTAAAACCACCACTCATTCTAACGACTTGTTTTACTACAGCTCCCCGCCATAAAAATCATTTCAAATGAGATTTTCTTCATATCCTCAAAATTTCATTTCATTTAGCAATAAAAATTAAATTCACTACCTCTGTTGTTGTGTCTCTCGCATTTCCACTTTAGTGCTATTCCCCCACTACTTTTGTCCTTGACCCTCTCTCTCTCTCATCTTCGCTAATCGTCGTCACTCGTCCATGGTGCCAGAGTAGCGGAAGGACAAGTAGTACACGTACACAAGCGAGATACATAAAATACCCAATTTGTATGAAATATTAATCACGCATAAATCAATAATAACAATAATTGAAATTGATAGCTAATTAGCTAGTTAGCAATCAGAATTATCTTTTTAACAAGCTATTATCTTCGTCTAGAAACATACAATACACTTAGCACAACAACAAGTAGTTGTTTTCTAGTTTATCGAAGGCTACCTCACTAAACAGTCGTCAGAGTGGTCGTCGTTTACATCGTATCTTCCCGTAAACTGCTAAAAAAAAGAGCCAAAGACAACTCTGCTGTTGTTCTTGTTATCATCAACTTTGTGCGTCGTCGTTGTCACGTCAGTTTCGTCATAGACTGGGCGAAACACTGAAGAAAAATCGTTGTTTTAGCGGAACATTACCAATCGTAAAAATATCATTATTACATACATACATATTTAGCACTAGTACTACTACTCCTACAGCCATAAATTATTATTATTATTATTTTTAGCTGATAAACTTGGTTTATGTTGCTGAACTAGAGTTCCGATTATTAGTAGTAAAAAAAGGAGTTAATTGCTCTATAGTGCTCTCTGCCTACTACTACAACTACTACCTTTGTGGTGGTGGTGCATGTGTTTGCGCATGCAAGATGTAATTAATAATAATAATAAGCCTGTCTGCCTGTCTGCGTAGCTGTTGAGTTCAAGCTTGTACCACCTCCACCAACACCACCGTTGCACTGTAATGACTCAACATCATGTTATGTTGGAGGGATTATTATTACAAAAAAAATTGACAAACAACAGGTGTGTGTGTGTGTGTGTGTGAGTGAGTGCGCATATGCAGGTGCATAATATTTTTTATGTTTAGCAAAATAGTTTTTGGTTATTATTACAAGAGCACTTCTAATACAAGAAGTCAAGCTGAAAGAAATATTCGCAGGTTAATTTTTTCTACAGTTTCTGAGTCAGATTTGCTACATAAGTAGTTAGTACAAAACCCGTAGTAGTGTGTGTGCACTTTTTGTTATCATTTTTTTGTAGAGGGCATGCCATTCATGATTCATTTAGTACTCGAAAAGGGTAGCAAGTGAGCAATGTATAACGACGATTATTATTATTGTAAATACAAAAAAGTAAAGTTTTTTTTTTCTTCTGTGGTCATAAAACAGTTTTGTTCTCTGGTGGAGATTTATAGTTAGTTGTTATGTAAGTTGCTATGATTAAACTAGTTTGTTGGGCATTTTTATATTCTGTTTTTCTTATTTTTTATGTAGCCGTCAAATAGTTGAAAGAGTAGTAAAAAAAGATAGCAGTCTTGTAGTCAGTAATCGTTGGGCATGTGAGGGGATTGTGTGTGTGTGTGTGTGTAACTGCCGTATAAGAAAGTTTAAATGAAGAGAGTTTGAAAATTTATCGATAGGAGATAAACCTCGGGCGGGGATAATATTATACGAACTCGTTGATGGTGGTGATATATGTAATGTGCATGTGCAAATTATTTTTTGGGTGGTGGTAGTGGTGGTTAACAAGTTATGTGTGTGTGTAGTGTCTCTATAGACTAGTTGGTTGTTATGCGACAATTGAATGTGCAAATATAAATGTTATACATACTGTTATGTTTTTTTTTGCCTGGTTGTTAGTTAACTTGTGATGCCAAGACAGTTTTGTTTTGAGAAAGAAAATAAGTGTTAAAATATAAAGTGGATGTTTTTAAAGAATTTTGTTTTTGTGATTGATTCTCTTGTTGGGACACAGATGCTGGAATAAGTCAGCCTTCGTTGGAGCACAGAGTCCCTTTAGATAGTAATAAAGAGACTGACACGTTCGAATGGACTGATCGGGAGGTGAAAACGGACGCCATTAATATGCATTTCTCAAAGGATGTTGATGACGACAGAGGAGGCGATCCACAACGGTTCTCAAAGTAACGAGAGAGAAATAAACTAATTCAATTAATTAGTGGTATTGTAAATAATTCCGGGCTAATTGAAATCACGACAGCTATACAATACTACAATTTTGTGCCCAAAAAAAAAGTTGGATTTCCTCTGGGTTTTTTTTGCGTGTGTTGTTTGTTTTCCGGTGGTAATCTGGTAATAAATTAGTAACATGTTTTTTTTTGTTTGGGATTTTTGCAGCAGGGAATACTTAAGTGAGTATAAAAAGAGATTTCGTCCCTTCTCCCAGTATGAGTACGTGGACGGGAAATTTTTCAAGAAAAAAGGGGATCAGGAAATCGGCAGCCCTTGGTTCCATGAGGTTATCGAGTTACGAAAAAAGGCTGGAGAGTATCGAGTAAGTTAATTAGTAACCATATTTTGTATATTTATAAATGTCCAAAGTATTGACGTAGCTGCTTCCCTAGAAATATTTACTCTGCCCCTTCTCTCTCTCTCTATTAGTTCTGTTATGATAAATAACCTTGTACTACGATTTTTTTACAATATCCCATAAATCATTCAGCGATTGCACTTCCTTCTCCATTTTCCTGCAAAATTCCAGTGTACACTGCACTCTACAAGATTTCTGGGTGGGGAAAACGGGTATTTTTTTGCTTCATTGCATTGTTGTCAAATCTTTCATTATTTCCCCTTTTATTGAGTCATCTTTTCTCATACCGTTTTATCATCATTTGTCAATATATTTTGAAAGAAAATCTCTAAATAAATCCCCTCCTACTCCCCTTGCATCTATTCATTTATCATTGTTGTAAAAGTTGCTGAAAACATTTGAAAAGGTCCTTTGTCGAAAATAAGTTTTGTTGCAGCCCAAACGACAATAAAAACAAAAAACAGCAACAAACTTTCCCCCGTTATAAACAACTTTTTTTTTTCGTTTCTGTTTCTTTCGTCCAAGTGTACTTGCCATCTTCCCCCCCCCCCTCTCTGAACAGAAAAACTTGCCATCTTCCCCCCCCCTCTCTGAACAGAAAAAAAGTTACTTGTTGTTTTGAAAGTTGAAATTTACAGCTTTATCGTTTCATTTGTACTATTTTATTTTGTCGGATTGTGACTTTCGAATATAAATAGCTTTCCCGAAGCGGTTCTGCTCCCGTCCGTATTTTATTAGTTGTTTTTTTTTCGTCCCGGAAAAAAAGTTTTTTTTTCTGCGTAGAAATTAAGTATATAGTGAGTGAGTTTTGGTGGTGTGGTATGTATTATTATCCTTCTCTGTGGCGTCATGAATTGTTTAGCACTTGGGAGTAGATGATAATGATGATGATAAAGGTAGTGAGAGATAATAAATAGAAGTTGATTCACTCCTGTCGCTTTTCATTTTCTTTCTTTACTTTATCACCATTACACAAAAGTGTAGAACACGAGACACTCACACACGTCGTAATCCATCCCTGTTTTAACCAAAAAAAATCTGGAGTTGGAAATGGGGAAAAAGCAGCGCAGAAAGCTTGAATTTTGTTTAATGTGACAGGCATGGAAATGGGAGTAATTTAGTTGGAAATTGTCTATGTGTTTTTTGGTGATGGTGGTTGTGGTGGAGTGGTGGGAAGAAAGACGGATTCTAAAATTGATTTGATTTGACTTGATTTGTTGAAAGCTTCAGACTCCTACTGTTTGTTAGGGGAGTGGGAAAGGAGGAGAGAGAATAATATACAGAGATAATGGCGCGCATAGTAGCTGGGCGGTTTTTGTACCCTGCACACGCCTCTTTTATTATTCATTAAGTCTCTACGTCTAAAATGCCTTTATGGCTGCTGCTGTGTGTCTCCCAGACAAGTTGCTTTATTTTTTTTGGTAGTGTTTCGTGTTCCATCCCGGGATTTTGTTTGACCGTGACGTTAATCAGATCAGTAGCCGTAGGAGCCAAAAAAACGAAGCAGATTTTCGCCTTTGTGTCAAGTCAAAACTATGTGTGTAGTGGAAAGGGACTTTTTTTTATTCAACCACTCAGCCTTCCACTTTTTCGCCCTACTTACCTGTATATTTTGTTGGTTGGAACAGACGAACTATCTGTCGCCTTTCATTAGGAGAGCAGCCTCCGGCTCCCAATATATTCTTCTAACTAGCTTGTTTGAGGCAAACACTATGTTGGTGGGCTTTTTTACTCCTGTCAGTAATAATTATAGTTTGTTTTCCTTTTTTTGAATCTTTTTTAGTCAGGGGAATAACAAACAGGGGCAAAAATTGTTTTTTTTTATTTCACTACCGTTTAAAATGGCTAGTTAAACTTTTACTGGCTGTCGTCACACCAATATTTTTTTCCAGTTTGCGTCAACTGTTGTTATATTGAGTAGAATAATATATTACGTTGTTTGTCTTTTTGCTTCGGTCTCTATTTTTCACGCTGACTTTTTTATGTGTTGTGGAATTCCCCTATGTTTTCATCACATTGTCTGCTTGATTTATTGAGGAGAGCGCAAATTGTTGGTCGTGCTTTATGTAAATTGGCTGGCATGTGGGAGACTCTGTTAAGTATATTGTGGTGTAAGTGTAAAGCTAATGGGAATATAAAATGAGTATCGGCCGACGAGTCGAGCAGTTTGATGAGTTAAAAGGTTTGTTATTCAGATGTCTGCTGTCTCTGTGTAAGAGAGTAAGTTTTCCTTTGTTTTGTAGTAATTGTCTGATCTGTTGTTGTTTTTGTAGCATCGAGGATGGGGAACGGAGTTGGCCCCACAGCACATGGCAGAAGTGTATAATCAACAATTATGGGACCAGGTGTCCAGACGTAGCTCGTTGGCAGCATTGGCGCTTATCACGACAACAACCCAGTAAAAACCTTAAAAATGCTAATTATATCTACCACATGCTGTAATCAGGTTATTTTTCCCAATGATGAGTTATTTTTCTCATTTGTCTGTGTGTTTGTTCCCCGCCTATTTTTCGCTTTGTCAAAGGAGGCTGTCAAAAGAGGAAAAGGATAAGGAAAACGCCAAAAGGAGTCATCCACCGAGGTCATCCTCTCGCCCACACACAGCCACTCCGAAGCATCCACTCAGTGATTTAAGGGTAATGTCATCGCAGACATCCATTATTATTTGTGGAGACCTCCGCATTTCCCATACTCTTCAAATACCTTCCCTAATACCCCGTCAGATTTTTTTTCCGGATCATTAATATTACCAGCCAGGCGTACATGTAGCATTAGTTACTTTGTTTGGGAAAGAACTGATCTGGTTCTCATTTGTGTAGGTTGACAAGCAGAAAGATTCCGAAACCGTCCAGAAGAAAAAGCCTCTTGATGGAACGACCGCTGTGAATAGAGCTGCAAGAGCCAAAGGTTCGTTCTCGACGTTTTTAATATTGGAAAATTGGCATGCATGCAGGCATCGAGGATTCTTATCGATCCTTCTAAAAAAAAATCTCAGCTAGAGTGTGATGAACTAAGAAAATAGACCTTGCAGCCGTAAGCCCGGCCAAAATCAACATCATGATCGTCATCGTCGTCACTTTTTTGTTCCTATTTAACTCTCTCTCTCTCTCTCTCTTTCCTCGCTCAAAAACACATATCCAGACTCTAAGTAGAGAAATAAAAAGAGACTCATAAAAAAGCCGGCAGCGACGGCGGGATTGGTGCCGCTCTCTGCGTGTAGGATGAAGGGAAATGGTACGGCAATAAAGTATACAGGAGGTATTCTATTCTCCTTGATTTGCCCGCTGCTTGCTCCTCAACTAGGGATTATATATGCAGGTAAAAGTTCTTTAAACTTTACACTTGTCGGGTTTTGGGGAAAGAGGAGGATACTAGAGAGAAAATCTGGCTACTAGTTTTAACTGGTGTGTTACTTTTGGAAGAATACACCCGGGGAGCAAAAGGAGAATTGAAGAGAAAATATTGTTTCTTTCTCGCGATAACGCGTTAAATATGTTACGTAATAATGTTGAAGAATCTGGCCAAGTAGGTGATGGGACTAGTTGTAGTAGTAATAGCAAAGAAAGAAAGAGAGAGCCAATAAGGCAGGTTTTATGTAGCAGTGAAGCAACTGCACTGTCAGGTTTCCTGGTAATCTTTACTACAGAGAGGCCTGGTCCGCTGCATAAGGAAGGACGAGGGCAAGAGTGATTTATTGACAGGTTATAAAATATACATCAGCAGCAGCGGCAGCAAAACGAGCCCATTTAATGGGGCAGTAGGAAAGGTATACACATTTTGCAACTTTACTTTTGCTGCTGCTACCAAGACACGGGATAATATACGAGGCAATATAAAATGTAAGAGAAGAGTAGAAACATGGAAAAATTGGCACCGATTTCTCCCTTCCAGAGTGTATGGCTTCGTGTTTGCACAAGGAATTAAATGAACTGAAGAGATGGAGGTGGTGGAGGTAGAGTAGAAAGGGAGGAAAAAGCCTCATTATTATCGTTATTGCTATTATTACTGGAAGAATGCGTTGTCTTTAGTGTGGAGCAAGAGAGTAACAAGAGACTAGTCAAAATGGAAAGTATGTGCCGGTATCTCTTTGCGTTCTGGTCTGACCTGGTCTTTAATTTAATGACCACGGCAAGAACGACGATGACGATGATGATGATGGCTTGAGTAGTCCTTTTACAAGCAAGCGTGATTGCATTTCGTGGGAGGATGCCTGCATAGCTTTAAGGGAAAGAGGAAAAGAGGAAAAAGTCCAAAAGGGTTCATCTCTTACACATTCGTTGCCAGAATAATAATCTTTTTCTGTGTTTGTCTTTTTGTCACGCCTCCTGCTCGCTGACAGCTCGCTCTCAATCTGCTGGACCAGGTGGACGATCGCCTCGCAAGTCTGCGAGACAGATTGTATCCTCTTCATACGGGAAATCGACAAAGGATGGAGGACCTGGAGGGCCAGGATGGAAAGTTCAGTCTGATTCAGGCCTAGTTAACACACAGGCAAAGCCAATTCAAAGACATCCACGCCCAAGTGAGATTTGATCACCAATTTTTCTTATAAACTCTCTTTTCTCTCATTCTTTCTCTTCTTTCTTCAGTCTTTCAGTTAACATGTCTGTAATATGTCATAATGAAGAAAAAAAATGTATTTTACTTTCTTTCTCTCTTGTTTTTTATTTCTCAGAGAAGGAATTACTGTAAAAACGCAAAACAATAATGTTTCGAATGTGAAAAAAAATCAACACATAATATTTCTTCTTTTTTTGCTCACTTTCTCTCTTCCACACAATCTCTAACTATCTCGCTATCTTTAAGTAAATATACTACTCCTTTTCTCGCTAACGAACCAATGTCGTTCTTTCAGTCTTTCACACCAATATTTCGTGTTGTAAGAGCAGACTATAATTAATTTAATCAACAGAAAGGAGGTTTCGTTCATTTTGGTGTAGACATCCAATCAGGTTTTTTATACGAGCATAACACTCTCTTCACTCCTACCCATTTACCTATCTGCCTTCCACGTTCACTTCCTAATCAGAGTAACCACCGGAAGGAGAGAATGAACAGCCACCAAAGGTGGTTGTAGAGTTAAGGAGTTATTCGGATTTTAGAAGCAGGTCATTATGTAGGCCGTAGGCCATTTTGAAATACACCGTCACCAATTAACTTGTATCATAATCAGAGCAAGGGATAAAAAAAATAAGTTCATACTGTTTCAGCTATCATGACTTTTTCTACCCTGACTCCGTTCTTCCTCAGAAAGAAGCAGTGCTAATTAATAACAATAATAATCACTTTAATTAATCAACCGGAGTATTAGTAATGATTCATTATTGATGGAAACTCTCATATCAGTTTTAAAAACAAGTTACCTCACCATCATCACCACTGCTTTAACTACTTTCGTCGTCCAGTTTGGTTGTACCTTTTTGTGTCTTCTGTAAAAAATAATGTAGGGCAACCACAAAAGGATTATCGACACTTTTTAGTTTTTTTTTCTTCTTCGTTTTAAATGTTTTCCTTTTTCCTTGTCTTAATTATATTCAAACTGCCGCCGCCACGATGCCATGTTTGATTGAAAGCCGTTGTAATATTGTAATTAGCAGCCGTTGCAGCAGCAGCAACAACAACAAAACACACACCTTTCCTGTGTTTACCGCCTTTCTAAAGCAAAATATTTACAAAATTCTGGCGTTTGATCTAGTTTTTGGCATGCGCAAAATAAATTTAAACAGATTCTATTACTCAGGCTATCTTTATCTTTTATACCTGCAGCAGTGCGCGTCAAGTGCATTTTTGTCTCACAGCCATTTTTTATTTTTCAAAAAAAATATATAGATAACGCTAAAGTTGTTTCTGTAGATAACTTTAGATGTTCCTTTAGACTTTTCTGTCAGGATCCTTTCTCTCTCTCTCTCTCTCTCTCTCTCTCTCTCGCTCGCTCTTTCTGTCTTTCTCGCTGTCTTTTAGGCTATCTTTCTGCTGCCTACAAAAAAACGAAAGGAAAAAAGAATTTTGACAAAAAGAGCCTTTCATAATATTTTTAAGTTTTGCGTATGATCGTAATAATATTGAGTGACGCTGCTGATTATCCTTGCCGCTACAATTAAACACTCTTTTACTCTTTCGTCATAGTTTGTAATTCTGCATTAGGTAACGGTCACAGCAATTATAATTGAGAGATTGGTTAATTGACAGTGAAAGCTCTGTATGTCGGTTTGGCATTAGTAATGTGTTTGGTTTTCTCGTTTTATTCAATCTCACTTCTCCTTTTCCTCCTACTCCTCCTCCTCCTCCCCTTCTTTTAATTCTCCATTTTACTTACTCCTTTGTTTCTAATAACAATTATAGCTAAATCTACCACTACTACTCTTTATCTATCTCTCTCTCTCTCTCTCTCTCTCTCAGCTACTACTTGTTTATCTCTTTGTTAATATTTGCTAAACTATCTTATACAGCTCTACTACTACTATCACATATCCACATTCTAGTAATAACAATAATAGTTTCAAGTGTGATGATCAACTTTATAGATTATTTAAAAAAAGATTACCAATTAATATTAACCGCACAAAAAAAATAAACAAACAATAGGTTAACTTAAACAGCATTTTAGCAGCAACAGCAGAAATATTTTATTTCTACTTTTTGATTCAAACAACTTTTTGTTGTTGTTTTGTTTTTCTTCTCCGGAAGGTTTTTTTGACGAACTGTTTGTTCAATTATATTTTTCCCCTTCTCTCTGTCTGCCTGTCAGTTATGACACCAGCAGTTGGAAGCTAAAAGAGAATGTGGGCCAGCCAATATTCTATACCTACTTACCAAAGCAAATTTAAATTTTATTATACCTTTTGTAATATTACATTTTAATTTTTTTTTAAATTTTCGTCTCTCTTTGAAAACAATTCATTGGAATGGCTTAGCTTTTTTTGCTAAAGAACAGTGAACAAGAGTTGTTTCTCTTTCTTTTTTTAAAAAGTTTTTATTTAATTAATATTTGTTATAATTATTATTAAGTACCATATGGGTTTTACGTTTTCAACTAGTGCCGACAAAAAAGTGCCAAAAAAATGACATTTTATACATATAGTTTTACAGTCCAAAATATAACTTCAAAGTCATTCTTTAATGAAGTTTCACATCACACCGCAACATCATATTGTCTAAACCTTTTGGGGAAAAAATTGATTCCGACAAGATGTTTTCTTGTTGTAATAGAATTTTTGAAACGGAAATGAAAAATGTTGCCCGAGAAAGGAACTCAGACTCCTGTGACAACTAGTAACATAGCCACCTTCACATATCTTTTGCATAACTCTCTATATAGAAAAATAATAATAGATAGTCGCGCTATTTTGAGTTTTTGATCGCCATCCGAATAGTACAATTCATAATATACCAGTAACCTTAGAGGGCATAGGAAATAATTTTTTCTCAATTTTTACAAGCATAGTGAGAATACCATGTTGGTAGATATATAATATGTGTGTTTTGTAGAGCAGCCGCAGTTGCAGTTCATAATAATGTATAGTAACCCATTTTCGTGTGTATAACAGCAATTTTAAGCTACTAATCATAGTAATAATAATAATGTGATAACATAATTAAACAAGCTGAAAAAAATACATAGTCGTTTTCAGAAGGGGTGTCTTCTGTGGTTACAAGATCCAATCGAATTTGTGACAACATTAAAGTCTATAGTCGCAAGTCACAACTCACCTCTAATGATTCTTCTTATCGTGGATGAGAGGACGCCCCCACAATCAATATTACATTTTATAGTTATAATCATTATTATTAATAATTAAATTAATCGTCACTTTTTTCTTCTATATCTTGTTTTTTCTATCTATTTCAAAAACATCTCGTTTTTTAAACCAAAAAAAATTAGTACCGAGTACAAAAAATTTTTAACCGTTATGTCGCTTCTTATTATTATATGAACTCACACAGCAACTTTAGCTACTAGTCCTCGCCCTAAAGCTAGTAGTGATAAGGGTCACCGGGATCTCAATTCCAAATCGGTGAAACAACTACAATTTGATAAAAGTGAGGATTTCAAGGACTCTTTGTCGTAACTATTAAAAAACTCTATATTATTTCGCTTATTGCTCTGCTAAACAGAAAACAATGTTACTTATTATTATTATTATTATTAATTAAAAAATAGTACGTTTTTAGTTCGTTTTTTCCCGTTTATTATTATTATTGTTCTCTCATTGTTGTTCTGTCAGAGAAGATACCCAAAAACCGAATTATTTTGCTACCAACAACTTTTTTAATTTCCTTTCTTTTGTTTCGGCTGTGTTTTTGATCATGCTGATGGTCATGATAACCTTGATTTTAATTAAGTTACTTATTGCTGTTGTGACTGTCATTTTATGTGCTGGAATGTCATCTTTTTTTGTTGTTACTGCTTTTTAAATTTTGACACACAATCATCAGTCATTGCTGTTGTCTTTCTTCCAGATATACACATACACATTGAGTGTATAACCTCAAAAAATGAGGAAGATCAAAAAATGTTCACGTCTTGCTAAACAGTCTTGTTTTTATTTTACCGTTACAAATATTACTGCACAAACTACCACAAACACACACACAAATCTCTTTTTAATTGTCGGTTCTCTCTCACAAATGTGTATATAATTGTGTGCTACTACTTTATATTTTTTTATTAAATCATTTTTTATTTCCATTTTTCAATATTTTTTTTTACCGTTTGACTAATTATTCGAGAATGCACTGTTTTTTCAAATTGATCTTCTTACGTTTGTTAACATGAAACATTTAAAAAGTACAAAAATTATATTCAATGTTGCTTTTCGCTTGAAGATAAAAACTCAATTAGTGAATAGTGTTTGTTGTTCGTGAGATTTATAGTTGTCGTTAGGATTAAAAATAATAACCAATTTGAAGCTTTAATCGTTACTAAAAATGCCTCTAATTTAGAGATAATATATATTGTATAGATAATACTATTAGTTATATACGTTTATTAGTTTTACCGACTAACTAGTAAATTAACAAAATAAGTCTTTCAACAAAGAATGCGTAGAGGAAAAACCAATTATATAAATCGGTTGTACTTGTTTTAACAAGTAACCGATAAATTTTTTCCAGATACATATTACTTTTTACAGTAGGGCGTAACCGTGCCGTTAGTTTAGTAACGTGAGAAACTGTTTACATAGAAGAACATGTCACTGATTACGACTTACTTTCACTCTTGTCAACGACGAGAGGAATTTATTACTACCACCATCACTATTGTTGCCAGTGTGCTGATTTATTTTTTATATGGTCATTTGAGCAGAACGACGATTAAATATGTCCAGAAAACAAAGTTTTTTAAGTAAAATAATATTTTTCTGCTTTGGCCTTCTAAATAAATCACAAACGGGCAGCTACAACATAAAAAAACAAAAAAATAACTGACAAAAAAACAGACTATTATTGTAACCACTTGATTGATGCATCTACTTAAATCGAAAGCACGCACTTTTTCTTTCATCCTTGCCTGTCTTGTGAACACCTCCCGGAATGACTCCTCCAACCAATCAAACCTATCGGTTAAACGTGCACTTGCACCAAAATGTTTTCTGTTTACTCGCGCTGTTCTTTCCTCCTACTTTAGTCGCACGTAATTATGTTTTCCTTATCTGACCACTACTACTCCCTCCCTCGATACTTACACGGACTTAAAACTGGATAGATAATTAGTACCCGTTTGACTAATGACAGTTGTTTTGTTCGTTAGAAACAACAACATCATTTAAAATCAAGGATGTTTTTTTTATCATTATTTTAGAATCTCGAATTATTAACTCCCTTTTTACTCTATACAGTTTACTGTCACCGTTCATTCTACCACGTCAATGAACATTTTACAATTAAAAGCAGGGTTTTACAAATGACGTGCTGTATCCAAATTTATACCATTCCGTGTGATACCACCACAACGTGTATTTAACCAACATTCAAATCCGAATTCACGGAGACAGCCAGAGCCAGACTGCATGTGTACACATTTTTCTGGCATTATTACCAAGGAAAAATTTGTTACTGGTTTACTGTCCTTTGGGACAACTCTTAACCTTTTCCCGTTTCTAAAATATTATTATCTGTATCTGTGTTCGTTTTGTCTTGTAATCCATTATACATCTTTCATCTATCCGTGTCGTGCAACTTTTATAAATTCTCGGAACCCAAGTTACATATACCTTTGGTTCGTACCGAAGTTCGTTGACCTTTTCTGCAAATTTGAAAACTCTTGTTTGTTTTTCTCTTTGCATGTTACCGTCAGTAGTGGAAATCTTGTTTTGTCTTGATAATGATTATGATATTTATGATAAATAATTTATCTACCTACACCGTCTCAGTCAACTACTACTTCGACTACAACCACTACTGTTACTACTTACTACTACTTTGTACTACTAACAACACCACCGTGCCGTTAATTACCGTTACGTATATACGTACCGTCAACATCACTGTACTATACCCATTATTGACGCCTTCATTTACTTCAAACATTTTCCTTGTGATCACCTTTACTTACTTGTCACTGATCACTTTTATTTTGGTCATACTCTGAAAAACAACGGGTACGTTGTTTGAAATATTATTTTCAATTGGCAAGATTACGCCAGCCATTAATTCTGTTCAGTTTGTAAAAACCAGCATTTTTTTCTCTCTTCACACACAAAATGCATTTTATATCTATATTTTTTTCTACACAATTGAACCTATTTAAATTTCATACTCACAACCAACCACCGTCACAAAATCACTCTGACTTTTTTTACTAATTTAATTTAAGACTCTCAGTCATGGTCAGTGCAGTACAGTGGTCAGTCAGTCAGTCAATTTGGTTTTTGGACGGACTATTGTATATATCAAAACGTTTTCTCTTTTTCGATATTTTGTCCACCTGAAAAAAATTTCGCTATGCATCTCTCTCTC
The DNA here is from genome assembly GCA_027744295.1 of Callyntrura guangdongensis. Taxonomy (NCBI): domain Eukaryota; kingdom Metazoa; phylum Arthropoda; class Collembola; order Entomobryomorpha; family Paronellidae; genus Callyntrura; species Callyntrura guangdongensis. The sequence goes on from JAHZNB010006079.1 coordinate 24,910, forward strand.
TCTCTATCTCATTCTCTCATAACTTTTTAACGCATATATCACAATAATAATACTATAATATTGATACTATTTAATGAAGATAATTTGCCTAGACGTATATATTATATTCTTGTTGTTGTTATTATTGTTGTTATTGTTAATATGGGAATGGGAATGTTTTAATAATCTATTTTTCTCGCTCTCTATCTCTATCGGTTAATCACAATGATAAAAAAATATATACCTTACTGGTTTTGTAGTAGTTTTCATTCTTCCTCTACTCTACTTCTATTTTTAAACGGTCTTCTTCGTAGTAATTTTGATATCTTGTCATTTCTCAATAAAACAATAAAAAATTACACTCAGCGTGGAAAGTACGTATCTGCATCATGGACACGGTTTGAACCAATTAGAAAAAAA
>JAHZNB010006080.1:0-13950 GCA_027744295.1 Callyntrura guangdongensis
TGTTCAGTAGTAGAAAGCGAAACAAGCACGTTAATTTTCCAGAGGAATTCCTGGAAAAGTACGAGCAGCAGGGGGACGTCGCTGGCAAGGACCGTTTTGTACCGTCTGCAAAGAAGCCTTACAAAGGAATACAAAGCGGAACGAAAAAACGAAAACTTTCGGCCGTTTACTCGACTTGGACTGTGAAAAGTAGTGAATTTCAACCCCGAGTGGAACGTGTTGAGTAATTTTGCGAGAAAATTTGAGATTTGAGATTTTTACTCGGGAAAATAAAGCATAATATGATTCCCCTTGATTTCAGTGACACCAACTCTTGTGAGTACCGCTGTGAACGGTACTTTCTTTCTTGTGACTGCTGTCGCAACTCAAACCACAAAGCAAAATACAACGTGACCAGTGTCACGGATGGTTACACCAGTGACCTAAATCTAGCCAACGTATTTCTCCATGCACACGCTACCCGCACTTTTGAATCCGCTATGAGCAATCTGGAATTCATCAAGTTTCACGACGACGATCGTCGTCCCTTGGATGCCGGTCCCACTCCGTGGGTAATGAATTATGCAAAGCAGCACTTGGGTGTCCTTTCCGGATCTGTGTGGTTGTTTACATACTGCATTCGCATGATCGTGCAGCAATCTCGGGATCGGGAGCTTTCAAGTAAGACGCCATACTTGGTTCCATCAGAGAGCAACTTTAAAAAGACGTTAGAACTGTTTGCCGCGCTGTGTTTGACACTCTCAGAAAATGCCAAAGTGGTACTGCAGCAAAGTCAGAACTTTTTCAATTTTTGCCAGGAGTGTGCCCGTATAATTAAAGTACTTCAGATTCATGTGGGCTTTCGAGGGAACATCCAGTTTAAGAAACCCTTGCGACGTGGGGACGGCCTAGAACTAAATCGGAAGATGAATCAAAAGGAATTGACAATGCAAAAGGGAATTGAGGTAATAGTAGCGAGAAATAAACCGTTTGACACCCAGTTGTTTACGTTGATATCAGAGACAGCGGGTGCTACTAGTAGCGACAAAGTAGAAGCAGCAGCTTCAAAGGAGGAAGACAACCTTGAATGGAAAAGTTTTGCTGAAATGTCTGGAAATGAAAAAGGGACGTTTCTAAGAAATCTCCTAAATATTACAACCGTTGGTATGAATTTGGTGCTAACGCAGTTAAGATTTCTAATGGACGATATTATGGAGGGCGTTAAAGACTCGACGACCACAGACTCGGATCTATTATATTTGTTGACTGATATGTATGATCGGATCAGATTTTTAGAGAACCTCGGCAAGAAAAATGTCAAGAACGAAATGGAGCAAATTTCCCGGAACATGACCGAGTTTTGCAAAGACTTTCAGAGTTTTGTGGACTACGGACAGCACATTATGAAGAGGTTTATTGAATTACAAGACATGGTTCACTTATCGTACGATTACATGTTGCATGGCCTAAAGCTCGAAGTCCTGTCAGATATGGTGCCAGCCACCACTTTTAAGAAAAAGTGGACTGTTCGCGGGTGCTGTCCCAAACGTAAGCAGGGATCAAAAACAAATTTGAAAAGAGTGGTGAATAATCATTTCCCAAAGTACAAAGTCAACGACTTTTTCCGCGTCTATTTCAAAGATATGGTGAAAACCAAAGCAGAAATTCAGACGGACAAGTTTATCTTGCACATAGAGTTAGTTAAAAATCACCACAAACTTAAACTTCCAAAAATACCACTGTCCCTGGAACGCTTTGCATTTAATACGGTTTCTCATTACATTTTCTTACAGTTTGAGTGATGAACCCGTCAACTCTATTATTCCTGTTGGCTCTGATCAAACCTGGGGTGATCCCGGAAGTCCCCGAACTTCTTTCGATGAGTACATGGATAAAACCGATGATGACGACGACTCAACCGACGAGTTGGGTACCGGAGAAAAGGCTGACGCTCCGTACATCAAGCCAATCCTGCTCGGAAGCCCCATATCAAGCCCCCGCGGAAGTATAGATGAATCACACGGTAATACAATGGACTCCTCCTCGCCACCCAGAAAAGGATCTGTGGATAGTGAGAGTGGGACTCGTAAATAACTACCTACACGCCACTCAAATTCACAATACTAGCTCGTTATAAAGATGCAAAAGGAAAGCATAATTTTCTGGAGGATAATGGGCTATAATTATGGTGTAATTTGAAGTTAAAGAAGAAGATGGAGGTTATTTATGTACAATATTTTGTTATACAATTCACTTCCGATTGCTATGCACCTAAGAAATGTAGTGATGATTACTATTACATAATGATTATACTAATACTCGTAAATGATCTGATCATCGGCAATTTTGAAGTGGAAAAGTAGGTAAAAATAAAAAGGTATTTTTGACAATAGTTCGACATGATTTAGTATTAAATTTGCTAACCAGACTGGAAAATGAATGCAGCAAATTCAAAAATCGGCAAAAATGACAGGCATCTGTATGATATCCAATTGATTAATAATAAATTGATAATTAGCCATGATTATGGGGCATTGTGAAATAATATTATGTCGACATAACCCCTTAGAAGGGTTTACAGAAAACTTGATATATTTGACCTATAAAAATCATATAGGTAAAAGCAAGAGCTCTAAAAATAGTCTTCCAAGTAGAAAAATGTGCAAGTTAATTGCTTCGTATGAAAATGCTTGATGCAAAAATCGTTCATGTAATGATGTATGCATCGGAATTTTCAATTGAATAAACTATCATCATGTCGTTGTAAATTGTACGTAACCATCTCACTGCAGCTTTTGCTTTTGGAGGTGGAGGCGGACAATTTTGATATAAAAAGACCTTCAGGATCACTCGTTTATGTCACTTTCCTCCCGTCAGGGCACCCCTCACCATCCCAAGTTCCCAAACAAAATTACAGGACCGGTTCATCTCTTCCCAATACCAGAAATTTAGCTGTCTTCGGCTTGAGTCGCAACACTTTCATCTTGTACCGTTCCATTTTTTTCAAACCTTTTTATTTTCTAAACAGGTATTAGAAAATTTGTACTTGTGTAAAGATTTGCTATTTTTTAACAAACAAAATTGACTCATGTTCTATATTTATTAGCATCTTGACAAATCTGCAAAGTACAACTCGAGCATACTTTCAGGCTTTTATTGGAAGGAAGATATGCATAATGCATGGCACATACTATTATAGCACGCACATAACCCGACTCAGTGCCATTTTCCACCTACAATTAAAAAAATCTTCCATTCATTCTGTTCATTGTTCTTTCCATTAAACCAGGTGGTCACCATTTAATACTCCATTCATTCATTTCATTTTCATTCACAATTCACTTTTTTACGTTCATTGTTAGGCATTAGCATAAAATTTTCTCTGTTGTTAAATTGAAATGTATCGGAACGTAACGTGAGGTTAAGAAACACACAACACTAAGACTGCTGTACACTGCGCACATTTCGGAGAAGAAGCTAAACAAAATAGCATGTTATGTTGTAGCTTTCAGTTTAATATTTTTGAACCCATTTCTCTCCTTACAATGACATTTCAGGCCATTCATTCGAGAAAAATAGGCACATTACTAGCAACTTGAATTACCCATTTTCTAATTGTATCAGGATGTCACGTCTAGTCTTCGTATTAATACCAACTTATCAGGATCATCATCATCATCATTGACTTCGTACGATTTATGCCCAACAGTTTGTATTAGTATTTAGGCATCATTTAGCAAAGTTTATCGCACTATAAAACTACCTAATTATCAAATTATTTTAACCAGTTAACTTTTAAACGTTGACAAGATTGCATGCGCAATTTTTTAAAGATTATTTTTTAACAAATTGAACCATATCGAAAATGTCTATTCTTTCTTGGCTTTACCCTATAAGCATGAAATCGAAATCAGTGGCGCCACCATTACCCCCAAGAAGAAGACGAGGCTTCCCGATGTACCCGATTATCTTGCTGGTGCTCAGTCACAGTGTTTGGAACACGTTGCAATGTGGGTCCAAACCCTACCAGCCAGATACTCGATCTCCAATAACGGTTACGGTGAGTAGTGAGGAAAATGGTTTTGAAACCAGTGCAGGATTCTCAAACCGGCGGGGAGAACCCCAGCCGGTTTCTTTGATTGCCCAGAAGAAGGATGGCGACGACGCCAATCAACTGGTGGAACAGGAGCCGGAACTGCAGCTTTGCAATCACCGTTTGTTGTGGGCGGTTCAAGCGGTTTGTGGAGTGAACAACTATCACATTCCAACATTTGAGGAAGGTACGACAACAAAAAAATAAAAAGTTGCAAATGCTTCCTTTTAAATCAAAGTTAAATTTCCAGTAAAAAATTTCTCCATAAAATTTTGCGAAACAGTGAGTAAACGGGCTTCGGGAGAAATGGTTATACAGCGACGTTTACAAAGAAGTTTAGTGTCTGCTTGCTGTCAAAAACCATGTTCGAGGTCGTACATGCTGAACTTCTGCATGAATAAAGACAGGTGGGTAACATCATCTTAATCATCATCATCAACATGTTTAAGAAAAACATTTACGACCTATTATCAAGTATTTTATACACGCAAAAGCATGAAATTGCTAGAATGATGGAAAAAACTAATGGGCCTTTCTTCTGTTTTAATAATAGAATACCGTCTACTACGACAACAACCGAAAGTCCGTTTATCGCCGAAACAACAACGGAGGAGGAGGGAACTGAGACTACAGAACGTGTTCATTCGGATAATCAGGTTAGTTTAAAAATACACGTAATTTTAAAACGGTTGCTTTGAAAAGGGGTAATGCGAAATGACTAAAGTGATTGTTTGCCTTTCGCTGTTTTTTTACCCAATTTCCTCAAAAATTGATTTCGCATATCTTGGCTACTAAAAACTCAGCTTCCAGCTTCGTCCCCTGGGGAACCCGATCCCGCTATCTACTATCCGCTGTTCCACTTTATAAAATTTATGCACCGCCAGTTTGGTAGTAAAAATGCACATCGTCCATCAACCGCTGTGGAAGGGGAAGAGCGTCATGAGACAGGGTCGGAGGAGTTGGGCAGAGCAGGTTGGAACTCAGAGCGAGATTTACCAGCACCCCAGGCCCGAATTCAACAACACTCACATTCCCGAGATTCTACGTTTTCTCAGCCACCACAGGAACAGCGACAGGTAATTAGGGTCCATCCCGACAGCTATCCCCGTCAGCATCCCCGAGAGAACCAAAGATACGAGGGAAATCCTTACGAGACCGTTCCTATCATTGGCAATTTTGACGGCAACGATGGTCGAGGTAATTTAGGTAGCGGAAATGCTGATGGGGTAAGCTTTACTAACACGGCCGCTGCTGCTAAGGGTGCTGCTGCTTCATTTCATCAAATTGATTCAAGTCATGGTGGTCACTCCCGTCATCGCCATCATAGTACTACCAACCCGGCTCCGACGCCTAACACTAACCTTGACGAAATGGCTCTTACTAATGCCATACGAAATATTTTACATCTTCCACAGGGTTCCCCGAAGAAACCTTCCAAGAACGTGTTTACGTCCACTTTACCTCCGGGTGTGACAATAATTCGGTTGGGGGCTGTGACTGATGATCAGGCGATTCATGTTCCCTTCTCCAAGGATGAAGATGAAAATTAAAAACTGTGCAAAAGTAATTATTGCTATTGCCATAAATGGTAGTTCAAGTAGATACAGGTATAGGTATTGTATTATCATATTTAGACATGTATAGATATATTGTGCATAATAATGCACTCAATACAGCGAATTTAAAGTTCCTATAATACAGTAAAACATAATAATATGCCTTATAATATGTATTGCTTATAATATATTTTATTTTTTAAATTTATTATCTTATTTGGGTCGATAAGGTATAAAACTATTCACGAACCTGACCTGCGACCAGATACCTGTTTAGAGCTGAATAGTAACGGCGTGTTTCGCCATTACCTTCAAAGTAGTCAAAATGCAAATTTGTGGAGTTAGATATTCTATCCTAAGGACAAGTAATTGTAGTTGATCGCAAAACAGATACATGTTTCATGTATCAAATATATATCATCGGCACTTAATAAGGTACAACTGCATTTGGTAAATGGGAAAGGAAGACTGACTCGCTACCTGCGACCAGATACCTGTTTAGAGCTGAATAGTAACGGCGTGTTTCGCCATTACCTTCAAAGTAGTCAAAATGCAAATTTGTGGAGGTAGATATTCTATCCTAAGGACAAGTAATTGTAGTTGAACGCAAAACAGATATATGTTTTATGTATCAAATATATCATCGGCACTTAATAAGGTACAACTGCATTTGGTAAATGGGAAAGGAAGACTGACTCGCTAGTCCTAGTCTGACGAGGAAAGCCCGCCTCATACGTAGAGTTGAGGGGTTGGAAACATAATTGAGTTGGTGCTAATTAGTAAAAAAAATATACGAGATGAGTTTATTTAATATTAAGATATAGCAGATATATGTATATGGTATTTCAGAAATGGATGTATTATTATCTATTAGCTTTTCATCGTGGTACTGTTAATGCTCTGTGAGTTTGACAGATTCCGTTCCGATGGATAATGTAACGCCAAATTGGACGACTATTTGATTTTAAATTAAAATTAACTAATGGACGTACAATAATAGTATAGTATGAGTAAAATGTCACACGTCAAACATGTAAAACAGCTTGATGATGTAAAATGTAGAATTTGATGTAAACGAAAAATAGTGGAACAAATATATGTAGATTAAAAAATGCTGAAGCAAGTAAAAAACCAGAAAAAAGTTGGTTATTACAGTTTCAATTTGTATTTTATTTTACATACTTAATTATCTTTCTGGCATGATCAAGCATATAACATATTTTTCCTATTAGGCAAAGTTACTACAACGACAGAGCAATGCTACCACGGCTGCTATGATGGGATAAACTGTCCGAGGCGCCGTACGCCCAGATAATATAACTGGAATTGGCCTACGAACAAGTGAAAAGAATGATTTACTCAGAAAGCAACTTTAAATACACGACAGATATGATGATTTGGTGGGTAGATTGTAAGTAATTACCAATGGCAAGTCTTCTTGTTCGTCCCCAGTGTCGGACAGTCTTGTGAAAGACAAGGTTGTATGAGTGGCGTTTTCTGTGACAGAATATGTCAGAACATTGTTTACAAGGTCTTCAATAGGTCTAGTGTTTCCAATGGCAAAATAGTCCTGTAAGAATGGATGCAAATGAAGACACAAAAGCATAATTAGCAAAGAAAAAATGCTTTTAGACAGTTTTACTGCAAGAATTATATAGGTTACAATGGATAAGACTGTACCCCAATATATTCTTTGCCGTCGGCAACTCCTCCAATGATCAAGTCTGCGCCACCCATATCACCCGTTTGAGAAAGGCCTACTCCCACCCATCCTGTTGTTATGACGGTGGCAGTTACTGATAATGTTTCATTAGCTAGTAGATTGTATTCCAAAATGTAAGTTCCATTTTGAATTATTTCCACAGCACCAAGAGCACCATGGGCGGCACTAAACAAGCAGAGACAGGCAAGATACGCGGTGGCCTTTGAGAAAAACATTGTGTTTTTTGGTAGGTTTAATAAAAAATACCAGTGTGGCTAAATTACACGTGCTTACGTTCTGGAATCTGTATGATTACAAAACGAACAAGACCAGGTATTTATATGCTTAAGGTTTTCATGATAAATTCTGTCATGAAAGATAAAGTAAATTAATGTTGCTTGTTGCTTCACTTCATTTCATATCAATTTATCTTTGTTATATTTGCAGTTGCGAGTTTTTAGGAAATCAACTTGACGTTTACCTGCACGTGTTATCTGGAGTATCAGAAATAAAATAAAATGATGCAATGCATGAAAATTAAATAAGTTTAATACCTAGGTATATCAGTGGCCAGACTAACTTTAATCGATTATCTATTAACGTTAATAATTTCAAGTGTTGTCGCGTCTTAACCTAAAAATAATTTAATGTATTGTAATATGCATAACATATGCGTAGGTTGTTGTGCTTTTTTATTATATTGGTTGGTTGACAACTAGTGGTTAAACACAAAATTTTATGTTATGTTAGTATATAGATATGTATGACAAAAAGAGTTGCAATTAAAACCATATGCTACTACTAAGTTTGAGCATGACACCCATAATAATGATGAAGTACGAAAGCATTTATTCTTGTTGAATACATACCAATTCATTTTTAAGCCTTATATCACAAACAACACAACCAGTTACCGAGATTTGTTACAAAAATGTGACTCGTAAGAAATATTATTGCTTTTAAATTTTTTAAGTATATAGTTTCACCTGAACGGTAACAGACAAAAACATTATTGAGGACAAACAAACATAATACTATAGTCCGCACCAGCTCTATGTGCCTGGAGAAATTATGTATTATTTTTGTAAACCAGGGCGGGGGTTTTTTCGTGGTTTATATATTAACTTTACATTTATTATTGGTAATTTAAATCGTATTTTTTTAATTATTGGGTAACCTAGGTAATTATATTGCATTTACTGCAAACAAATAAACACTTACAAAACTAAATAGCTAGAAGCTGTAATGAAGAAACGATAAATCTTAACCATAACCGCATCAAGTAAGTTTATAAAAGATTTAATAATCTTACTCGGCTAATTGCATCTACCGACGAGCAGAACTCTTTCCTCAATCAAAGAAAAACTCCGAGCTCTCATCGACAAACTTACAAATCTGACGAAAGTTGGGACGATTGGTTTTTTTGTACTCAAAACACATGCCCATTAATTTGGTAATCCAAGGGCGAGCATTAAATTTTTTGATTGCAGTGGTCAAAACCGTCTGTCCCTTTTTAACGGCACCAATTACCTGTGTTGATATTTATTTCCCATGTTAAATTCGATAAAAATATCAAACTATGGAATTTTTATATACAATTTTACCTCATCATTCGATAAACCTGGGAAGGGCGACTGCCCTCGGCTCCAAATCTCATAAAGAACTACTCCAAAACTCCAAACATCTCCTTTACGACTGAACTGGGCATGAGTAAAGCCTGAATTGCCACCGGGAAGGTTTTCAGGGGGCATCCAACGAATGGGACAGGGTTTCCCTTGGATCTACACTCAACAAAAAAACAAAAGAAGGATGCAATTTTGGTAAACATAGTGAACGCAACAATGAGGATGGAGATTAAACAGTCTCGGTGAGAACGATAAAAATATGATCCCAATCGTTTCAAAATGTCAGAGTAATAAAAAATTGACCTTGCCAATCTGAGAGGCTACAAGTATACCCAGCATAAGCCATTTTCTATAGCAACCGATTGGTGGAAACGAATTGACAAAAAAATTATATCCCGTGCAAAATTATTGTGAAAATGGCCCAAGAGGATACAAAAGTAAATAAAATTATGGTTGTGAATATATTTGACGTTACTGAGATACGCTCAAATTGCTGATTAGTCTTACTAAAATAAAAATGAAACTACAACCGCTTACCATGGAATAGTTTTGATTCTGATATTCATCACTACCCGCATTTCTGTGCAAATAATCCATCCCTGATGCAATCTCGTATGCCATTTTATCCATAACTTCCTATTATCATCATAAAATATACAGCGTTAAATGAATAAACATATTTTGAGCAGTGAGCCACGATATTAGCATGATTGGTGGATTTTCTTACAGCCCTCAAGCCCCCTTTGTACTGCGTGCTCACGAACTCTTGCAAGTTTCCGCACGGCATGAATTCCAAAATCAGCCAAAGAGACGCGTTGAGGCCAGTACAACCACAGTAGATATGAGAATCTTTTAAAATATAGCATTAATTAGATAGGCTGCTCACCTAGTTACGTTAGTAATATCGCCGCTGATGATTAAACGAAATTACAATTTACATGTCAACTACTTTAACTAACAAACGGTGAAACTACATCAGTATCAGTGGGAGTGGGACGCGCTGCCAATTTTTTATACATATGGAATTCATTACCTTGTGCAACATATCCGAGCAACTTGATGACGTTAGGGTGATCCAGACCTTTCATACGGTTGAGTTCTTTGACTGCGTTTTTGCGTTTCATAATTTTTATGGCGACGTCAGTACCATCTTGCAGTAGTTCCCCTGTGTTAGTAGTCATAATTCAAACGTAAAATAATATAAATTATAGTATAGTAAGACAGCACGTCGTTAAGTAGCATAATTAAGTATTGTATTCATTGCACTCCGTAATACCGTGGTATACAATTCCGAACGATCCTTCTCCAGTTACAGCCACCAAGGCAATGCTATCGCATGTATACTCTTCAATATATTCCATTTCGGTATAGCTACTCAGAAATGTGTTTATCGAATTTTAATTTTATCAGGTTATCTAGTTCAACTTCCACTATGAAAATTAACTTTTAGAGTGCGAATAATCTCAATTGGCACTTTTGAAATGTGAAAACCTTTATTTTAAATAAAACAATTTTACTCGTGGACAATTTAAAACGCAGTTTTAGTCCTCCACTTTCCACACACAAGCCACAGATTAAAACTAGTGGGATGACAAACTATTTCTTGCAGTTCAGTCATCAGAATGAACTGATCCTAATGTGAAGCTCGAGTAAAACTCGAGTAAAAAACTCGACAGAAATTATGCAAATGACATTTGTATTAAGTTGTATGAGCTTCTGATTGTGGTTGTAGCTATTCTCATATGTACGAAGGATATTATAGGGGATGTAATAATGAGTAATGATAATGATTTGGTAAAGTTGTTCAGGGCGACCTAATTTACAAAACAGAGAAACCATAGCCGTGCCTGCAGGACAGAAAAAAATTGATCGTTCTCTAAACCAAACGAGACCGCATAAATTGTTGGGGGAAAAACAAATTAACTTTTAATACAATGTTGTATTCCACTGGTATCAACACATACAAGAAAATTAACATAAATTCATTCTGATTACTACAGGATGTACTAAAAATAATATGCCTATGCGCATAAAATGCTTCCCGGTGCATATTTATCTTGATTTAACTAATGTAATTAGTATTTACAGTACAATCTGTTATTCACTCTCCACTAATTCAATATAATTTTAATAGCTATAATCGGACGACATGTCATCATCGTCTTCGTCGCTGTCAAGCTGATATTCTGACTCGTCTCTGATGGTGTTATAAATTTTTCGAAAATTGGGACGTTGTTCTTTGTTAAACGAAAAGCACTGACGCATCAGATCTTTTACCCATCCACGTGCACTAAAGTAATGATAGTCCAACACAGTTTGGCCCCTTCGAACAGCTTGAATTACCTGAAATTAAACATGTACCCTATATCTACTTGTGTTGATTATAAAAAGCTGTGTACAGTGAATAACAATAGAGAATTAATTACAGAATGGTCAGTCATGTTTGCAAACGGTAGCTTGCCCTTTGACCACAGTTCAAACAAAATCACGCCAAAGCTCCAAACATCACCTTTGCGACTATACTGAGGGGATTGGTTATACGGCAGGTTCTCTGGGGGCATCCAGCGAATTGCGCAGATGGAGCCGTTGCTCTGTAGAGATTACAAAAAAGATGGCTGGTATTTATTAGTACAAATGCATAATATCCATAGCAATGGTAATTACAATAAATGCAATGCATTTACATAGAATAAAGCCTATACCAAGTAGGTGTACAAGCTTTATTCTATGATGCTTTATAAAACTCACTTTCAATCGTTCCAATTCAATAGTACTTGAAACTTACGTTATAGTATTGTTCTTCGTAGTCGTAGTTACGACAAAGTCCAAAATCTCCAATCTTGACTTTTTCTGTTCCGTTTCGTGCCGTGACGAGAACGTTTCGTGCTGCAAGGTCCATGTGAACCACGTTACAAAACCTGTGCAAATAGTCCATAGGGCAATTTGATACGCCATACTTGTCATTCCGTACTATTAAAATCAAATAATACTATGTAACAAATTTCTCCACTGTAAAAACAAATTTGGTGTTACAGTCTGATCAAATAATCAAATTACTTCAGATATTTCGTAGTTTCTAATGTAACTTAAAAGATTGCCACTGTCCATGTACTCCATAACCATCCAAGTCGTGTCCCTAAATCGCTTGTGACATGTCTCATTATAGTGGTTTCCTGCAAGTGCAAGAAATATTGAAAAGAAAATGTCTCCATGTACTTTCTGCCGTTTATAATTAAACAGAGTAAAACAACCCGTCATTTTTTATTTCACAAACAAAGCATACCTGGCTCAACGGCTCCCAACAATGTCAACACATTGGCATGTCCAGAAACTTTTGCCATTCGTCTGATCTCTCGAATTGAATCGCTATTTTCTCCATTGATAACTTTAACGGCAACGTCATCTCCATTGAATCGCCCTAAGGGTAAAAATCATTCTCATTTTTCTTTATAAACCGTAGTGTGTGTGGGAAAAAACAAATCGATAATGACTAACCTTTGTAAACCGTTCCAAATGAGCCTGACCCTAGAACGGCTGTGAAGTTCACATGAACTTGTGAGCAGGTGTATTGGTTCACTGATTTGTAGGACATGATGACCAATTTCAACTCGAATACCCCAATTTAATACGGGCAATTCACAAAATTGAACAATTTTCCAAACTGGTTATTAATTTGGGAACAAAGCTATACACAGGATAATTATTTGTATTATTTCACAACGAAAGAATAAATGAACATTGATCACCAAAATTTCTTACACAATTATGCACAGCTGATTTTTTTGCAGTTCTAATAGCCACCAAATATGTCTCATAAAAACTGTAACGTTACAAAACTATTTGAGATATCAGAAAATCCATTAGGAATTCGCAGCACTCACTAAAATTACATCACATATGTCGACATGTAGTAACGATCTAATACAAACACAAAACTGCACGCTACAGTTTCATTAAATATGTCAAAGTAGACTATTCAATAACCAAAGAAAAACAGCGACCAATCAAGTAACCTGTTGAAATGAAATTTTACAGCGGTACTTACAAAAATACAGTGCTACCGTACATAATTGGGTTTTGCAAAACTCGGACATTTCATTTCAGTCAGTCGCTCCAAATTCGGAAATTTATTTGTTCCACGTTGATTATGTGCGTGTACAATTTATAGAATGATTTCGAGAAAAAGTTTGACGTTGGGTAATACGAGAACGGAAACTACTCATGAAGATACTCTGCACTCTACAAATTGTATTTACAAATAATGCAATTTATAATATTGCACCAAATATCTGTATTTGAATCTTTTGCTTTTCTGTGTAAAAACTGTGTGTGTGTTCCCTCCCTATGCTATTTTACAAGTGACAACAAATCAAATAAAAATGAAACCATCGACGTGGTTATTAAATGCTACTTTGAGTCGACTCCAACTCAGCTTGCAACAGAAAACGTATTAAAACGAAAATATAATTTCTGTCTGTCTCTATTTGTCGCCATGTAAAGAAGCGTCTGATTAAACCCTAAGATGTTTAATCGTAATTGTCTCGAAACAACTACAACATACACACACACACACCTACACAACACAAGTCATCATCACAAAATCACAACACATAGTACAGATAATTGCAAGACTTACTTACTATGCATGTGCTCGACTCTCTCAGGCGATACAACTCGAGCCACTCGCACTCGAACTCGAGTTAGAAACCGGTTATACATATCTAGTAATGTAAATACATTACATACACGTATTTACATCTACATAGATACCGACATCTTCTCATCGTTTGCGGTTCGAGGCCATCCGATCCACTTGTTGCTTTTACATTTAAGCAACTCCCTTTCCCCTATAGAAACATATTTGTCCTCCGCTTCGTTCATGCCCGGCATTCATTATTGACAAACATTTGTAAATAAAACTTGTGGAAGTTTGCAAAGGAGGTCTCCTTAATTAAAAATATTGTCTAGTTTTGTCAAAAATCCCATATTCAACTA